>JAVQKC010178739.1:0-15246 GCA_036025475.1 Philypnodon macrostomus
CACTTCCTCTGATGGCCCCGCCCTGGGGCTACGTCGTCAGCTCGTCACTTCCCACAACAAAAGCAGGCTCCTGATGGATTGTCGCGCCGCAAAATTTCGCCAAAGTTCAGATTGTTCAACTCTGGCAAAATTTCGCCCTGGGTCTCTTCGCGCGTTTCGCGCCGCAGTTTCGCGTCTATCGCGCCACAGAATGATTTTGTCGCGCGAAACGCGTCTTTACATAGACATAACATTGAAATCTGTCGCCGGTTTCGCGTCTGTCGCATCCGGTGTGAACACACCATCTTCATCTGTCTCCGGTTCAGCACAGTTCCTTCACCTGTCTCTGGTTCACCACAGTTCCTTCACCTGTCACTGGTTCACCAGTGTCCCTTCGACTGTCACCAGTTTACCACTGTCACTTCACCTTCCTTCCTTGACACATTTGATAGATACTGACCACTGCAGGCCAGGAACACCCCACAGGAGATGCTCTGACCCGGTCGTCTAGCCATCATCATCAACTTTGAGGACAAAATGTTATCTTGCTATTTAACATATCCCACCCACTAACAGATTCTATGATGAAGAGATATTTACTATTCACTAGTGTTGTAGTGGCAGAGAGTCTGGAGACCACTTTTTCACTGTCTCGTCTCGGTCTCAGACACAGTTTTACTCGGTCTTGGTCCTCAATGTACTCTTGTCTTGTCATAGTCTCAGACATAGTGGTCTCGGAGGCTTTTCGTTAAAAATAAATCATTATATTTTGTGCCATTATGTTTTATTTAGCTTTAATGTGTGTTTTTGAACTTGTCTGGTCTTGAACTGGTCTCGATGTGTCTTGGCCTTGGTCTTGACTCGATCTCGGACCCTTGGTCTTGGTTCAGTTCGGTCTTGACTACAACACTACTTTTCACTTCACCTGTATGTCTGATTATATGTCCTCGCCAGCAAACATTGTTTTGTGCAATGCAATTTTATTTGCCTGCTTTACACTGCTTGTATTTTAATCTATCTATACAGTCACAGTTCTCATTACCCACCATCTGGCCCATAGGACATGCTAGTAAAAACAATATTTTCCCATTTATTACATTTTTTCAGACTTTTCCAATATTTTCCATTGTCTCCACTATTCTACAGGTGAAAAACATACAAAACCAAGAGTAAATATTACACTAGCAGTGATCCATTTTAATTTTGTTTGTTTAGGTCTTGTTTAGACCTGATTTAGACCTGGGTTTATCCCAAGAAACACATTTCACTGGATATCGTCCTTACGATCAGTCTTATTTAGCACTTTTCTAGACACTCAAAGATGCTTTACAATTGATTGCATTACGTATTATTCACACCACAGTCACAATCTGGTGGCAACCTCATTCTGTAGCCACAGCTGCCTTGGGGCAGACTGACTCTCTGATTGATGAACTCTAATTGCACTTACACATTCATACAAAGGCAAGGTAAATGAAGCCTTTTCCCCAAGGACACAACAACAGTATGAACAGTTTGGTGCAAAATTTGAACAGCCAACCTTCAGGTTATATGTTTAGACCTGGTCAAGTACAGATATAGTCATGGTTTAGACCTTGCTTAGTTTTGACCTGGTTTCATCCTGATTAAATCTCTATTACATTTTCAGCCCTGGGTCAGTCCTTGTTTACCTGTGGCCTGTTGCCTTTTTGTAACCTACTGAACCATATCTTGTTGCTCGGTATATTCAGTTTGCGGAGCTGGTCAAACCCTGCGCTCTTCAAAGCAATCGTTCTTATTTGTTTGGCGTTTCAGGTCCCTGTCCCATTTTCTGGCACACTGAACCAGAACTGAGCCAATACGCTCTGCTGCCAGGTGCCAACCCAGTGTTTTTTCTTCTCCTTTTCAACGTAATTCGATACAATGTTTTTCATCAGGGCTTATTCTACTCTCACATCTCCGGGGCCTAAGCAGAAATGCTCGCTCTCCACCTTATTTCATAGCTCGCAGCACCGAGGGCCGGCAAATGAGCGTGAATGGAGAAAATATTGCAGAAAGAATTTGTTCCACTCGGGTTATCAAGACCAACCGCAGACAGAGTGAGACAGTGCATCGAAACAATAATCACTCTTTTGTTTGACGGGTGCACAATCAAATCGACTGATGTGTGGAAATGTGTGTGTGGGGTCTCTCTGGATTTTGTGTCTAAATCTTAAAAACAATATTGGTGGTTAGATGATAGCAAAAATGAAACATCTAGTTAAAGTAAAAAATAAAATGTCAAAACAGTTTGAAGCTAGCTAACAGGATTATGTAGAGTTTTTTCATACTATCATCTGTTTCCAAATATTCATGTTGCAGATTTGTGGGAGCCTGAAGCATTTCCCAGCAACTATGGGCCTTAAAAGGGTGTACTCTGGAAAATGACAGAGACACACCCACATACAACCTTCCATTAACTAATTTATTCACTTTGGACTATAAGAGTCTCAAATTGGTATATGTTTTGGAGAAAAGAACCAACTGTAACCCTGGGAGGACACGCAACCTACACATTAACTGTAAAATTATCAAAGGTAAAATGGTGGTAAAAGTTTGATAAATGTGGCTTAGTGTATGTCATTTTGTATCATATATATCATATATATCATTAGACAAATGCTTCTCTACTAAAATGGCAATGTCATGGCAACTTCCCATTTAAATGCAAATATATATAATAATTTTGTCTGTTTGAAATGTAAAAAACTAACATTGGATGAAATGTGATGAAATTTCAAAATGTAAGGTAAAAAAAAAATGTGGGAAAGTTGTTGAATCGTGATACCGTGCATTAATTTATGCTCTGGGATTTGTTTTAGAAAAATAGTATTAAATATTATGATGAACATTGGATTGGCTGTACATTGAATTCGTACACTGATAGCAGTAGTCAATCTAATATCTTTTCCGTATGTCCCACCTCTAATGTAAGAATTATTTATTACTATACTATTATTCTTAGCTAGGCCATTTAAATGAACTACTAGCGCTGATAAGACTACACAGTATCTTAACAAATAGAATGTGCCTTGAATGTAACTTTGAGCAGTAAACTTTAATTGAGTACAGTAAATCCTCTGTGATATTGTAAAACACTAACGCTCTAACATTGAGTTGTTTCCTTAATCTTTTCAAAACGAAGACTTCAATGTACGCCGGGTTCTTGTGATAATTTCCGGCCCAAATAAAGCAGATTATGTACTTTGAGGCTTTCGATGAGAGAGCTCCTTGACGCTGGATTGGACCAATTACTTTTCAAAGCAGCGGGCTTTAGCACAACTTTTAGCTACAAGGGAAAGAAGAGTAAGTATTGCGTCGAAACACCAAACTCATTTAGCAGTGTGCATTTTTAACAGAGCGACAGATTAAAACACGGACTTGATAAAGCGGAAGAAATTAACCCTTTGGGCCTAATTAGCATTTTCCAGATTAGCATAATGTTTATCCGCTGGGACGCTTCTTCCTCTTTTTTGGCTTCTTCTTCTTTTTCTTTTATTTAAGTGAAACATCAAAGTTAGCATTGGGCTCGGTCATATCCCAGACCTCCCAATTTAGTGGGCAGTATGCAGACCCCACGGACCACCACCAGAGGAGCCATTGAGGGGATAATGAGGTGAACGTCAAAGGCGGAAGGTCCAGTGTTGGGAGATTATTACTGTAGCGGCTCACTCATTTGTTGGACCACAGGGAGTTGGGATGCCAAGGTTTTTGAGTCAAAAACTTCATCTTCAAAAAGCTGTCTTTTTATGCACTTAATTTTCGCATAGTGGTCCCAATCCTCCCTGTGACAAAGTATACATTTCTTATATCAGCAAAAAAAAAGTACCAGTTATTTAGCTATAGCTGATTATATTACCTATAGGTCTAACTGGTGCTTCTGGTTTGGGATAAAGTGAAATACAATACCTTCAAAGATGTGCTTCAGAATAAACTGACTACTGTAACTAATGTATGTTGATTCATTTATCAATGGAGTTGAGGATTTGTAAAGTATTTAAATATATAGTATAACAACATGTTTTTTTTAAATGATTCTCTTTTTACAAGGCAACTCGATCAAAATATGTATTTTTTTAAAGGTGTTGAGTCAAACATGTCCCAATGTTCTTCATGACATTTCTGATATCCTATATCTATTTATCAGCAATTCATCTCTGTGTGCACATTTTAGCAATAGAAGGGCAACTAAAAGGACAAATCATTTAGCTACATCGAGAGGAGTCAGCTGAGATGGCTCGGGCATCTTTTTCGGATGCCCCCTGGAAGCCTCCCTCGGGAGCCTTGGAGTCCCCCCCACAGAAGAGCTGGAGGAAGTGTCTGGGGAGGGGGAAGTCTGGGCATCTCTGCATAGACTGCTGCCTCCCGGCCCCGGATAAGCGGAAGAAGATGGATGGATGGATTTAGCTACATTTGATTCTAGTAGCTATAGGTTTATGTTAGTTTAGTTGTTAAGGACACTTTATCAGCAACTGAAGCAATTTCCTGTAGGTCCAGTAGCAGAAAAAAGGGGTCACAATACAAATCACCTTAAAAAATGATTCATCTAGAATGGTGAAGATGACATATTGAAATAGTGACAGAAAGCAAGATAACTAAGTTATATTACTAAATCTGAAACATAAATTGCTGTATGTTGATTCGGCAGTGGCGTAGTGGGTAAGCGTTCACCCTGCAACCAGAGGGTAGCCAGTTCGACTCGTTGTCATTGTGTCCCTGGGCAAGACACTTTGCCCCACCCACATTTCCTATGAATGTGTGGTTGTGTGATTTGCATTTGGTTTTGGTCATAGGCAGCCACGCCTCTGTCAGACTCCCCCAATGCAGCTTATCACCACCAGGTGTGACTGTGGTGTGAATGAATAATGCTAAATGGAAATGGAAATGTAAAGCATTTTGCGTGTTGAGAAAATCACTGTATAAAACACAAGGTTATGTCATGAGCATATACAAGAGTTTTTGGTGCAGGCTTTGTCTTATGAGTGCCATGGTCCATCAGTTTTGTGGTATGTTTTGAGCATCACTGTCACTTCAAGCAGAAAATAGTCTGTTTCAATCCCATTTTCATGTTGTCCTCTTTCACAGCAGTCATGATTACAAGTGATTCTCAGCCTGGGTGATGGGTCAGGAACTAGTGCGGAAATGTGTACAGACTCTCTATAGACCATGCCGTTTAGTTTGAACATAGACTGCCACTGCTTCACTGGAAATATGAATGCATGATATGTGACATTGGACGGTAAATGACAACATATGTAACACCCACAGTTGCATCATCACATTCTCACATTATTTGTGCCATTGTGCATCTGTTTGAAGGAGGCACTATCACCCTAAAAAGGCTTTCACATTCACATTACCACCTTTACTTTTTTGTGTGTTAAAAATGTTTTAACGTTTAGCATTTATACTTCCAAACTTATATGTTATTTGCAGGGCTTGGCATTAATTTCTTAGCTGTCCACTGTTGCTACTATTCCCCATAAGTTACCAGCCATTTAAAAATGTCATGTATATTACATGTAAATTAGTAACGGGGATTTCTCAAATATTTTAAAACAAAATATATAACAGTATTTTGTTAATTCTTTTTTTCACAATTGGATTATAGTCTTGACACTTCTAAACAAATTAAATGAGTTCCTAATAAATTCTTAATCAAAGTGGACTAATTGGAATCAATGCATAAAATTCCAAATAGACAAAGTGGCTAGTGGGAGTAAATGTGTTACTAGCCAGCATTTGGCAGGTTGGCTAGTGTTAATGTCAAGCCCTGTTTTTTTTAAATGGTGGGTGAGAGGTGCTAGGTTTTATCTCAACAGAAGGTGAAGAAGACTAACAAACATGGCGGCACCTAAGCATTTTCACGAAAATCACAGTGGTTTGTGTCACACAGCGATTAGATTGTGATTGTGATGATGTTTTAAAAATCAAGATTCAGTTCACAACACTTGAAAGAAGACTAAAATATTAACTTCCTTTCAGAACATGTTTGTAGGTAAGCAGGTTTTTCTCATATATTTTGTTTTGTGCAGAGAGTATTATATTGCCTTAAAAATTGCACCCTTTGGAATATGCTAAATGCAACCATTAAAATTGCACGTTTGTTTTGATCACTATTAATTGTGCAGCCCTAATACTTCCGGTTCTATCTCTTGAGCTACTGCCTTCCCAAATATTATATAAAAAAATATATTCCAAATTTGGTTCCAACAACAAATAAATCATCTCAATTACAATATTTCCCTGTTGCCTACTTTAATATGTATAATTTCAGCAAAAATCTCAAATGTCAAACGTCTCACTTTATCGGATCACATATCCAACCTTCAAATAGGCCTTGACACTGAGCCTATGCAGATAAAGTGCTGTTTTCCTATCTGTAAATCTAGCCATGTCCACCGGGGCCCCACTGATGCATTTGCCAATACTCCTGTCCCACCCCAGCTGGTCATCCCATGCTCTAATGATGGATCCGACTTGGACTGGAGCATCGATACTACACTGCTGCCTGCAAGAAGCTTATTTAACATGCACAATGGTCCTTTTTGAGCTTTCTACCATGTCATAATGTTGTTCCCTCATCAAAAAACATACCTGCGTCATTTACCTGTATTGCTGGGTTGGAGGTGACATCACAACATTATATAGCCCTATATGTCTTAATGTGCCTCACATTCACCAGTGTTTCCTTACCAATACAATCCTACAATATTATGTGGCTAATGCAAATTTCTTAATTTCTTAATTTCTTGCCTCCAGTTGCCTCCATTCTGAAATTTAGAACATACTGTTTGTCATATGGAATGTTCAAAGTTCTGGAATGGAGGCAACTGGAAGCAAGAAATTAAGAAATTTGTATTAGCCACATAATATTTTAGGATTGTATTGGTAAGGAAACATTGGTGAATGTGAAAAAAGTAGTACTTGTGAGGGATAGAATAATTCTGAACATACAATGAAAAAAAATGTTTGTGGTCATCAACATTTCTGTGTCCAGTAAAACCTGGAATTTCCCCACCACTGTTACTGTTACTAATGTGTACATTAAATAAACAAATATACAATGTGAGGTATGTTCACTAATGTTTCCTAACCAGGCTCTGACATCACCTACATGTAGAGAGTGGTTGTCATCTGTATTTGTAATATTTTTTGGCTAATTCAATTTTTTTTTTTTTTTATATATATTATTGTCTTGCCTCCAGTTGCTGTAAACTTTCTGTTTACAAATTTTGAAAGGGTCTCTATATACAGCTTTAGAACCTGCCTAGTAGTGACCAAAAATACTCTCATTTTCTCATACTCTCATACTCACATTCCTAATTCCTCATCACTTCAGTGTAACTAAGTCTAAACTGGTGACATTTCAGCGGGTGATACCACAGCGTTTTGTCTTTACACTCTTAATTGCCTGTGATTGCAGCCAAGACGTCTCCTAGCAACAGATTTACTGGAGGTATTTTTTTTCCCCGTAGCAACATTTTTCATATTTTAATGAGTTAAAGTGATTAGGTAAATCACTGCAGTGGAAGTGGATACAGTTACAGGGAGTTTTTACAATAGTTTCAAGAGGACATAATTCAAGTCTTTTTTGAAATGTACTAATCCTTCAATCCTCTTGGTATATAAAGCTGTAGTCTGGACAGAGGCGGCGCTACCATTAGGCAAAACTAGGCAGTTGCTTAGGGCCCCATAAATGAAGCCTAAAATAAATATCTCTTGGTAATTGCTAAACTTAAACTTGTAAAATAGTATCACAAAGTCAATAAACCTCACTCATTTGGAGTGCTGTAGACCAACAGATCAAGAACATTTTTAGGTAAGATTTAAAAAGTGCCAAATAACAAGGCCCTCCTGCCCAGGTTCGCCTTGAGCCCCCAAATCACTAAAACCCCCTCTGAGTCTGGAGGTTTCCAAAAATAAGTTGGTTGAAAATTACACTGTTCTATGATGTAAAGGTCATCTAGATAATCTGTCATAATGATTATTTGTATGTCCCTTCCCTGGCCTCTACAGAAACAACAACATTGTGTAGTTAGCACTTTGACCGAGAATAGTTTAATTTTTGAGTGATGTGGCAGACCACAAACTCTGATTTGATGTTGCTGCACAGGCCATTTAATTTTTTATTTTATTTTTTACAGTTTCTTGTTTTAGGAAACCTCGAGATTACAGCTTTAACATCCACCTCACAGAAAATACACATTTAACCAAATTTCTTTTTCATTCTTATCCCCAGAGTATACGATAAGATAACATCCTCATCCAATACTGATGGTAATTGGACACGTAACAATGAATAATTTAGCTTTTATATACAATCTTTCTGGCTATACAGAATGCAGCTAGAATTATTGTAAAAAAAAAATACCCTGTAGCTGTCAAAGACCTCAGTGGAGGAGTCCAGGGAGAAGCAAAGGGCGGAGAAGTGTAACGTCAAACTGAAACTGACTGAGCTGATAACATCCAGAGAGACCCCCCCACCCCTCTCCTATACCTCCCCACAGCTGGCACCAACACCACAATAACCTCACAGCTTTGACAGATGCTGAAGGCGACCGGGGATTCGCAGAGCATTATGTTTGACTTCTCTCAAATTAGCACCATTTTAGTCTTTTTTCTTTGTGCCATGTCTACTTCGCCATATCAAGGTGGCCGCAATCAATCATCCCACCGTGAATAATTACATGCTTGGGGAGCACAAAACAATCTGTAAACACTTTGCATAACTCTCAGGTGTGCATGGGAGAAGAAAGACAAAAGAACATTTGACAGTGAAATGTGTTAAAGCTGCAGTACCTGGAATTTTTACTTTGTATTTGAGCAAAAATTATCACTCAGTTAAAAGTACAGCATATTGGAAGTGATCTGGGAGAAAAATTAGACGAGGCTTTTCGGTTTAGAGCCAGGTTTTTTTTTTTTTACCAATCACACGCTTCCACAGGACAGGAGAGCTCAGATTGGTTGATACAAGTCAAGAAATATAGAATATATCAGAAATAATGTGAAGAGAGCTGATGTTTTATTTAACAATATACATCTTATTTTCAGCCATTTTACCTTTTTTAGTAAAATAAAAGCCCATATCAGACCACTGAACTTTATCTTGATACTGCCTGGTTTGTGTGAGACCGTGATTGAGGGCTTGAAAGGAGAGAGAGCTTTTAAACCTAACACAAAATCAGGTAGTGCAACATTAACCTTACTCAAAGATAATCTAGAACATCAACTTTTGTCAATTTACACATGTTAAAGTCAAGTTATGTCAACAAACAAACAACATGACATGGTATAACATTGGATAATAAGCTGGAATCCCTTATTAGTAATTACATTTTAAAAAGTGATTAAAACAAAAATAGTTGAAAACGTGTGTAAATTTGGATTTTGAGTTGGCATCACTTAGTATTTTTAGGGCAATTGGCTTAATAGATTTTTTAAAGATTCACTTTTGGTCTTAACAGTGTAGCCAGAGAAGACGTGAAGAAATCAGATGCAGTACTTGACACTCCTTGCACACTTAAGTTGCCCCGCGGCAGTTTGAGCGATACCTATCCACCGGGGAGTTCCAGATTGGGCCGCTCACCGTATTTAGCGGCTAATGAGATCCCAGTGTGATATTGGTTTAATGGAACCATCCACCAGGCAAATTGTCCATAACTAATTATCATATGCTAATTGGCACACACCACAATACAGCAAGTGTGAATTTTGTTTATGTGTACTTATTTTGTAGTTCTTCTCCCTGTGCAATCTTTGTATCATAAGTGTTTAATGATTGTAATTAGATGCAAAATGTGTCTGTTGCATGATTGGTGTGACATTGAAAACTGCAGAAACTAGATGTAGGAAAATGCACAAAACGTTAGCATTTGGCTAATAACAGTGTTTGGGAATTCATCAAAATATGCACATTTGATTGTGCTCCAGTCAGATGGAATAATGATAATTATTTGTAGGCTGGATTCATCTGCGGAGGATTTATAAATCAAGTGTGGAATTGGTCATTCTTGGAGCTTTGAAGGTAATCAACAATATATAACGATAACAGGAATGATTCATTTATTTTCTTCCTTTCAGGTTATTCTCGTTAAGTGTGCCTGGAGCCTTTCACAGTAACTATGGGCCTTAGGCAGGATACACACAGGACAATGGCCACTTGGTCATAATGTCAACACAAAAAGAATGTGTCGCAATTAGCAACTCTTTTTCAATTTTAGGCAATCTAGTATCCTGTGTTTAGACAGGTTTAAAATGTGCTGTGAACGAAACCAATTTTGCAAATCTAATCATAATTATAATTATTGACATAAAATGACAATTAACTGTTTTTTTAATTGTTTTTTTTTGGGGGGGGGGCCCTAATAGGGTTTGTACTTGACTTGCTGGGTCACAGGTGACATCCCAACATTCTATAGCCCTATACATATTAATGGGGCCGATATTATACTTCTTCCTGCTCCTTTTCATTCATGATTTGTTTAATGTCATCATCAACTTTTATTATTCATTATTATTACTGATTGAATGAAATAAAAATAAAATGGAAATAATGGGAGATGGGGGGCCGGAAAATGACTGTTGTTAATCTGCAGATTTTGTGTGTGGTTGGACAGATACAGGGGAGTAATGGACCTGGTCACTAATAAAAATCATCAGATTCAACATGTGTGGATTTCTTGGAGGGATGGATATATATATCCCATATAGTTAATACAGAATTCTGGCCCCTACCCCCCCATCTGTGGATATAACATCATCACATCTAGAACCTGCAACTCAGCAATACTGTGAAAGCCTTGAGAGGGACTTTACATATGCATTTGTTACTGTACTAGCTAATTTCCCCTATTTTCTTCTTTCTACCCCCCACAGATATCCAGTATCTTGCCTTAACTAAACCCATAGATAGGAACAAATTAATTGCATTTGCTTAATTGTCTCTGAAGAAAAGCTGCAAACAGTACCTGAAAGATATGATAATTACTGTATCACCAAGGGCCCAATTGTTATCTTTTTTCCTCAATACTTAATGAAGGAGCACATCAACAACAACCCAGCATGTACCTGCCAATTGGGGGCTGTAGAAGGTGAAAGGCTTGATCTGATATGCAGTGTAGTGAGCACTTCGGGGGAGATTGGCCACAGAGCAGGTTTTGAGGCTGACAAAAACATATCGCCCCCTTCAGGCAGCTAACTTTTATTCCATTAGCATTAATATCCTCCAGCCTCAGGGACAAGAGAAGAGAGATCCAGCCCAGGGTAGGGAGTAACACGTCAAATCAGTAGAACTTGTGCGATACAGTGCAACCTAACCACAGGTCTACCTTCATGAAGGGGCTATATCATAATACGCTTTTTTTTTTTCTTCATGAATTCATCGGGTGTACAAAAATATTATAAAATTCAGTAGGGATATCAAAAAAAAAAAAAAAGATCATGATGTAAGTTCATATGTATGCCAATAATTGTGGCACAAAAAAACAATTTTGTGTTTGGAATGGTTTCCTTTTTCAATGTGAGCAGAATATTTTTATAAATGGGATTTCAAAAGGATTTACTTTAAACAAGATTTTTTACAGTCTTATTGTTTGTTTTATTGGATAGGACAGTAGACTGACAGGATACCAGGGAGAAGAGGGGGAAGTGACATTTGGCAAACCATTGTGACCCAGATATGAACTCACAACTCCAGAGCGAGCACTGTAGGCTCTGAACATGGGACGAACACTCTACTGACTGAGCAAAACCACGGCCCTTGTTTGCTTGTGTTTAACAAGTGTGCCAATCATTCTGGAGGGCACTGTAGAACTCTGCCAACCCCCTTTATGAATACAAATTAAAATGACTGAGTGGATATTCTACATTTTCTCTTTCCACTTAAAACCACAACAGACTACTTACTATCTTACACAAGTCATCATTCTCACCATTAGTGTGCCTTCAATACGCAGCTCTTGCATTTTGTACCAGGATGATCAATGTCCCGAGAGTTATACACGGCGCTAGATCCCAAATGTGACACGGTAAAATGATGGGCGTTACAGCAGCAGCGTGATGGATTCCTGGGCCGCTCTGAAACGGAATCTCGCTCAGGAAAGAAAAAATAGTCCAATTAAAGGAGCGTGAAGCGCGGCCGCCTCAAGGTTATTAAATGTTGCATTCATTTATTTTGGCCAGGGTCTTGTTTTAAAACGTGGTAAATACTGGCTGCTGTTCACAAACGTAGGATGAAAGGACAAAATAATGACTTTCATAATAACTGATTCATTTGACTACAATGCAATACTAATGCATACAGTACAGTAATAATATAGTGGCTTCATTTTCATTGTACAGGCATGTGTATATATAGAGTTCATAGCACCCAAACATTATCATTTTTTTTTTATAAAAGGAGGGAATACTTATATATAAAATATAGCTAAGACTGAATAGGCTGTTATTTTTTTAGATCGTGGACTGTCTGATGCAATGCTTGCCTGGCCAGCCGCGAGTAAATCTTTTCATGTTCTATACAAAGATGTTAGTCTGGTCTCTTGTTGATTGCATTCAATTTCGAGAGTGGTGTTTCAGATAAACCGATCAGAAAGGCTAGACACCATGCCAAGAGCCACACATGGCCACACATGAGCAGGGGACCAGACCCCACAAAAGTAAAGGCGAGGCTGGTATACCAGGTTGATGCAATGGTTTTAAAGCTGTGTTGCAGGTATTAATGGTGGTACGAGAGTCCCTGCAGTTTAAGTTTAGAGCTGTTTTTTCCCCATTTAGTCTTGCTATAGTCTTAAGTTGGATGTGTGGACTGCTGCTTAGTACTGGTTTAGACCTGGTAGTGTCCTGACTGTCCAATGGTACAAGACTCTCTTAGTACTCTTAGTAGACCTTTGCAGTTTTGTTCCTTCAATAGTGCTGCTCTTGTAAGGGTCTTGGGTTTGATGTGTTAACCACTGCTTAGTACTGTTTAGGACAAGATTAGACCTAATTTGGCTCTGGTTGAGTCCTGGTTCCTCTTTTGTACTGCATTTATCCCCATTTCTTCTATTGGTTTAGACCTGTCTTGGCTCTGATTTTGGTCCATAATAGTCCAATAAAATGGTACTTGTAAACCCAAAAACAAGCCATAAAAAAAAATTCAACTTGCCATGCTTTCTTCAATCCCATGTTCTCATACAAACTTCTGCTCACATTTCATTCATACTGATTCACTATGGGCTGCGGGCACTTCTCAATACTCATTCAATGGTGGTGGAAGACTCTGGCAAAATGACCAAACCAGTTCTGGCTACATCTGCTTGCATAAAATAAAAGTAGAGAACATGGAAGCTCATAAATATTAGCAGTTCATTCATTCATTAGTTGGGGGGAAAATGCAATATTGCATCAGCAATGAATATCCAGAAATTGAAGACAACTTGGCAGTGCCTCAGAAAGTTGAATAGGGAGGTTGTAGGTTCAATTGCCACCCATGCTTACTGCTGTTGTGTCCTTGGGCAAGACACTTCACCCTACGTGTTGTGTTACTATGATTGGTGTGTTTGGTAGTGGTTGGAGTGGCTGTTGATGCCATGGTATGCACTGAATACATTGCGTCTCCAGAACCATCGAGTTGTGTCTAAACACCAAACAGAGGGACTTGTCTGATCAGATGTAGCCTGTCTCTGTCTTCATCTGTGTGAAAAGTGCTCCAACCACCGCCTCTGTCCCTCACTGACTCGAGCATGACTTGGAGCGGTTTGGAGCCGAGTGTGTGGGGCAGGAACACACTGACAGTCACCCGGCTGCTCTTCCTGTTTCCCCTTTATGATCATGTTTCTGATAATGTTTCTGATAATGAGGCGATGTGAGGTTTCAGAGAGCCGTTAAAAGAGAAACAGCAGCAGAATTTCAAAGGCTCGAGGCGATCCTAATGTTTTTTAAACTGGACAATCATCAGTGTTTTCATTTACTCGATATTTCAGTTCAACTTTTCATTCATGCCTCTGAGTCATCATCAGAAATAGACTCCTTGTGTCTGTTTACTGCAGAGACACAGACGTGCTGCAGACTTGATGGAACTGGTGTAAACTGACACTGACTTTAGTAGAGTTCTATTTGTCATGGGTGATGTGACGGACACGCCACGGATTCAGTGTAAATTAGGAGTTAAAAGAATGAGTTGTAATTCTTTGTACTTGCCAATTTAATTCAAAAGTGAAAAACTCACATTTTTATTTCAAAATAAATTAGCTTATTGGAAATATGTGTAGAAAAGGACATATAAATCCAATCCATGGTTGCCATCAATTTATGTTGTGTTGTGTGGGTGGTTACTTTCTTTCTTTGTATACATACATTTTATATTGCATTTAAAGATGACAGATTGATGTAGTCGTGAAAGGACTCATTTGCTCAGAAGTACCTTACTGTGAGTGGTGTTCTTTGCTACAGTATAAAACTTGTTGAAAGCCACTACACAGTTCTTTCCTGCTTCTTCCTGTTCCAAACCCAGTGTGATTTGATCCATTAGGACTGCTGGATGGTGGATGAACGAAACACACAGCACAGCTGCTGCCTTACACTATAATACAGTTAAGTGGGGATAATGTGCACCTGTCTGTTCCTGTCAAGATTAGTCAGGCCGGAGCTCCCTCCCATTCACCTATTTGACACTGCCGCACTCTACTGCAACTCCACCACACACAAGCAAAGTGAAGGATTTTATTATAAACAAAAAAGACCAGTAGCAGCGAGAAAAAAAGAGTGTGAAAAGTTATTTGGAAATATAAATATATGGAGAATCAGAAAACAACTAGGCCTACACTGCCCCCATACATCTGTCCCAAATGCTATGGCACCAACGGGCACCTTAATCAGACATTGTTTATGTGATTTCTAAGGGTTTTTATAATGTCAATGATCAATCAAGAGGCCCTGCCCCCAAACCATGACAAACATGAGAAGGGTTTATTTGACTTTTTTGATTTGTCTGGATGTTTGTGAAGAATGTTTTTGGAAAATTTTCAAAAATGTCCCTAAAACCAGGGGGCACTATTGAGGTCACTGGCATCATATTAGTCAGATGTGTTCAGGGCCAGGGGGTAATTAGGTATTTCAGGTTAGAGCCTAATTGTGCAAAGTATGTGCAAGTTAGAGGCTGTCAAATATACCTGACCTCCCAAATTCAATTCAAAATGGCCGACTTCCTGTTTGTTGTAGGGTGGGGTCATAATAATATTTTATGTTGAGTACAATGAGGGGAATCAC
>JAVQKC010178740.1:0-12845 GCA_036025475.1 Philypnodon macrostomus
CAATAATAGTACATGGTAAAAAAAAGTGTGCAAAAAAAGATAAGTGACAATATAATAAACATATAATAAAAAAGTACAATAATAAAAAGAGAAAAATACAAAGGTGCAGTTGGATTTAAGTAAGGTATAAGTATTTCACAGGTGGTAAAATACAGATGAATTTTGTATTGCACATGATATGGTATTGCACATATATGATACATACATTCAAATAGTGCAGCAGCAGTAAACATATTACATAAAGTGATTTAGAGCAGTATTATTGAGGGTTCAGTATTGTTGGGAGCATTATTGAGAGTTCAGTAGTCTGACAGCTTGGGGGTAGTAATTGTCTCTGAGTCTTTTAGTGCGTGCTGGCAGGCTCCGTAACGTGTACGGAAAACCATGACTCAGTACTTTTTTGCAATTTTCCCATTTTAGCGCTAAATAGACAACGTGCCGTTTGTCCTAGAATAGTGTCGTAATGAAATTTTTTGTTTGTTTTCACCTGAATAATGTGTGTTCTGAACGGCCCACAGGTGTAATGTATGTTGAATTTTTGCAGGACTTCATGCTCGAAAGTGACTCTTCACATGGGCTCCATCCATTGACTCCCATTGATTGTGTGCGATTATAAATATGCCAATTTCCTACCACATATTTATATGGCCGGTTAGTGCTTGATGCCACAAGTGTGTGTGTGCGTGTGCGTACGTGTGTGCTTTGCTAATAATATTGAGCAAATAGGGTTAACAAGGATAGGACCTGATGACTTGGGTATTCCTCTCCATCCATCAGGCTCAAAAAACCCTTGTCTTTTAATGCACAACACAACACAGGACATACTCAAATACACATAACAGCAAGAAATTAGGGTGAACAGGGGAATGGCACCCCCTCCCATCATCGGTCTTATGAACCTTGTTTTTTAATGCACAGTACAGGACACATGCAGACACACACACACATATAAACAGTAATACAAACAGTATACAGCAAGACAAAAACAATTTTTACACATTTTTGTTTTTATTTAAATAATGCTGCCAATTAACTGACTTCTATAATTAATATGTTTATTCATATTAAAATAAAGTCAAAATAAAAAATGACATAAAACTCTTATATGAAACTCAGAAGACAAATGTACTCAGTGTAAGTAAAGATCATATATGAAACAAACACAAAAAACATTAACCAATTCAAGTAAGTAGTTTTATTTTTTTCATATGCCACACTAGAACTAAACCTAATGAAACTAAACTAATACCTGAACTGCTGGGAACAAGGTGTCACTAAAAGTGATATAGATTCTAAAATCATATTTACAATTATCTTCTTTATTTGTCATCTAAAAAACACGTATTAGTGTAGTTGCAGTGATCAGTAGCACTTTATTTGTTTACACTAAACTCAGTAAGTTAGGTTTAGTCATTCAGGGCAGGATTGCCTCATGCAACCTTCTCATGGTCAGACCAGACTCAGGTGTGCAGTTCCTATGGGTCTTTTTGACTTTTGAGGGTCTTTGGCTTCTTATAGGACACACACCCCCAGCAAACAGGGGAGATGGCTGAGCTACTCATCCCTGAAGAAAAGTATTGGTGGACCTTTGAAAAACCAATGTCAATCACAGCTCACTGAAAAAATCATACTCTTTTCAAAGTATAGATTCTCTCCTCGCACAATAATTACTGCAGTGGACGTCAACACCTCAGGGTCTTACGTTGGCAGGTGTCGCAAGATACAGAACATGATAATTACTTGTATGTGGATTGTGTGTTGTATGTGCTAAGAGGAGCATAACAAACAACCCTGTTCATAAGTGTTGCCAAAAAGTCAACACAATTAAAAAAACCCTCAAGGGTCCAGATTAGAACCAAACCTCTTCAAAATCTGTATCAATAGCATTTGCACTGGCACCTCTCTCATCTACTTGTACTTTGATGACACTATCTGTTCACATCCAGTCCATCTCAAAATAGTTTCAACAATCTCTAACATACTTTTTCCAACCTTCATCTTCTCTTAAACACAATCAAAACCAAACTCATGATTTTTAACCATAATCTTCCTCAGACCCCCTGCCACATCAACATCTCCTCCCTGGACGGTACAACTTATCAGCTCTTACAAATACCTAGGTATATGGCTTGACAATACACTCTCCTTTCACATGCACACAAACATTAACATATTACTTTCCAAAGTCAAATCAAGATTCAGCTTTCTCCACCGCAATAATCATCTTTCACACACTCCACAAAACACAGCCCAGGTCAAAAAGGTAATCCTCCCCATTCTTGATAATGGTGACATCATCTACAGATTTGCATCCATTTTTCACTTCACATTTCACTTTGTCACTGGTGTCCCCTTTAACACACATCACTGACATCATTAAATGGCCATCACTCCATTCCTGCACATTCATCTGTAAAACTATCATTGGCAAAACCCCTCAATATCTTCACTCACTTAACATTTCCAACAACACTCACAAACTAGGCACATTATCACCATGCACATCCCACAAGTCTGTATATCCTTTGATCAATCAAAATATTACACTCACTAGTAAAATTAGTATTTTTTACTGGCATGGGCCGCTAGATACAAAACATAATAGTTATTACATCAGCCAAGGTTTTGGGTAGCGTTTGCATGCATGTGTCTGTTACTACTACTTTAGGAAAAAAACTACTGCACATATTTGTATGACATTTTCAGGGAAGTAGTCAGTCAATTTTCCAGGACTTTTTCCAATAATTTGGATAGTGATCTGAGCCTGACAACAACTTTATTAATAATATATGGCGCCATCTGGTGGACATTTAACCATATTGCAGCCAAAGTTGCACTAATGCAAAAGCTAATTCTAAGTTCAGCTTCTTGCCAGAAGACATTGTTTTATTAACCTCTTATTGTTGTTTCTGTGGTTTTGATAACCTCTCAGATTTTGTTTGAATGAATGAATTGTTGTCATTAATAGAAACAAAGAAAGGACTAGTCCCATTTTTTGGTAACTCTTGGCTTATTACTTGCTTTGACTTTGTTTACAATTTTAGATCTAATTTAGTCTTGATAAATGGTGTGTTCTAGGTGTACTCTACTGTGATCCTCTACTGTCAACCCTGTATCTATTGCATGCTGCTGTGGTTTATTTGAGCATCTGCAGTTATAAAACAAGCTAAAATGATCTATTGTGCTAGCCCGGCTAACTGCTAAATGAGGTTGTTTCCGAGATAACAACTGGAATGCTTTAACACTGAGATTCTGTCACTCCCAGGTCCGACTTCCGAGGACAACTGGAATGCAACATATATCATGAATACCTCAGTTGGCCCCTTCCATCTCCTGGGGCTAAGCTAGTTAGAACAACACAAGGGTTTGTTGTTGTTTGCAGTTATACAGAACTGTTGAATTACAATCACTTATCAACAGGAGTAAGAGACTGATTTATCACTGATTGTTCTACTTCAAAGCACAGGACTTAAATCATGCATAATCATGAAAGGCACTGCTGTGGAGATGGTAGAGGCATACAAATACTCAGTCCAAAACAAAAGTTGCATGAACAAATTTTTTTTGTGCATCAGAAGCTAATAGAATCACTGGCCAACAACAGATGTCTCTCAGTCCTCTGTCAGTCAGGTTTGTTTTCTTTGCAATTTGTGACTTTCTGCACTAAATCTGTGATGCACATTATGGATTGACCCTGGTACTGGTTGTACTTTTTAGACTTGTGTTTTAGGGGATTTTTTTTTAGGGGATTGAGTTGTGTTCCACTGAAACTTAAAAAATAAAATGATTTTGTCTATATGTCTGTCATTGTTTGTACGCGAGTTAAATCATTGTTTTTAATTTGTAAAAAAATAAACTTCAGAAATTATTTAATAGGATTACTTTCCTCATAAACAAAATAAAACTTTTTTTACTTAACTTTTTTTTTATTAAATCAGGTGATTGCGATACACTTGTATATATGTACCACCATTGCAAACCAAAATTTCCTTTCCAAAGAAAGATGATGATCTCCAGAGTATCAATAAAAAAGGCCACGCAAGGTACTCATACCACAGTTGAGAACCTCTGTACTGTTATTTGTGTGGCCTTGGTGGCTTCAGTGTTTCTTTAAATATTTTTTTTCAAATGGCATAGGCTTAATTTGTGGAACACTAACCTAACATAACACGATACATATGAGGGTAAAGAAATGTAATAATGATGCATTGAATCTTTTTGCTTTATCCAGCCCCATAATATAATTACAATGAAAGCATCTAAAATGTATATTAAGTTCTATTGTTACTGCTGCATTAAAGTGGAGTGTTTTTAAAAGGTCCTATATTATACTTTTTTGCACGTCAGTCTATTTTGGATACATTAGGTTACCATGTTATGTTTTGCAACATCAAACACACAAAAATGATCTAATGCAAATTGTTTTGTGGAACACCGATTTTCTGTGAGAAACCTGTTCCAGTTTCAAGATGAACAAACCCTTTGTGCCAGTTTTTGGGGGTTTCCAAAAAACTCTAACCACTTTTCATATAATGATTGTGATAATGATGATAATTGAATGGCGATGGCAACAAGGAGCAGGCAGACCCAATTTGTGGTTTAGCACCTAATTGTGACATCACTTATAGGGTTAGGGTATATCTGTTTTCAGGACTATAGCTCAACATAATTCTTCAAACATGCCTGAATGAAACACACAACTGTGTGTATGTGTTTGAGGTAGAAACAACATTATAACATTGATAAAAGCTCAGAAAAGTTGATTTTGCAGAAATGTATGACCTTTAAGGTTGAATTAGCGAGTACCAATATTTGCATATTGTCTGTGTCTGTTGACAGTAGAGGGAAAATCCAACCAAAATAGTAAAAAAAAAGAAGAAAAAATGGCAAAGTTGCAATGTTCCCCTTGCTAAAAAGAACCAGCCATTTGTTATTCTTAGTGGTAAACAAACTCACGGTTGGTTGACTGACACAAGCTGTGAAAATAGCTTTAAAGATACAAACTAAAAAGAGACATGTTGAGAAAATCAAATGTAATCTGCCCTGGGGTGGCTGGTTTGAGTTGTGGTGCATGAACCGTGGCGACATCAAGCTGCTAATCACAATCTTGTCCCTGCGCCTGAGCAAAGTATAACTTCCAAAAATTCAACGCAATTATTTTTTCTAGTTTTTGTTCTAAAAATTTGTAATACTAGGAAAAAAATATGAGACAATCAAAAAATACTAAATAGTAATATATATTACATTGTAATCAATAACCTACCACACAGCGGAAAGTTGCCTGCATGTCCTCTGGAAAGTTGTGCATGTCCCTTTTCATGTAAAGTATGAGATATTAAAAAAACAAAGACCTGAGGGCATGCACACCTCTGTGCAAACTTTTAACCTTGCTTATGCTGTATGCACATTTTGGAGACGAGGAAAAATGGCAACCCACAAGTTTTGAAGTTCATTAGATTCAATGGATACATGTTAGATATATGTGTTTGATAAAGGGACTTTGGTACTTTCACTTTCTATCCTTCAGAAAACTAGTAAATTATTCTTTTGTAGCATCATGGCCACACTGCGTTGGCAGACTTCGCGTCACTCCGGTTGAAGCTGTTTAAATTCAAAGCACGGGTGATCATGAGGCCATATAGAACTGTGCTGTTTTTATGAAGCCCATCCATCTTCTGCTTATCCGGGGCCGGGTCGAGGAGGCAGCAGTCTAAGCAGAGATACCCAGACTTCCTTTTCCCTACACACATCCTCCAGTTCTTCCGGGGGGACTACAAGGCGTTCCCAGGCCAGCTGAGAGATATATTCCATCCAGCGTGTCCTGGGTCTTCCCTGGGGTCTCCTCCCCGGTGAGACATGCCGGAACACCTCCCAAGGCAGGCATCCAGGGGCATCCGAAAAAGATTCCCGAGCCTCTTGATGTGAAGGAGTAGCGGATCTACTCTGAGCTCCTCCTTAGTGACTGAGCTGCTCAGCCTATCTCTAAGGGAGCGCTCAGCCAGACAGAGGAATCTCATTTCGGCCTCTTGTACAAGCAATCTTGTCCTTTCGGTCATTACCCAAAGCTCATAACCATAGGTGAGGGTAGGAACGTAGATTGACTGGTAAATCAAGACCCAGAGATACTTGAACTCCTCCATTTCCTTCTCTTTTATGAAGCCCTTTGTGAAAACACATTTGAATGGACTCTCCTTTACGCATGACAGGCACACACCATCACACTCTCATCTTTTGTTTAAGTAAAAAAACAGCGCGGGAGAAATGCCCTAGTCATTGTATTTGATTTTAAACCTTTAATAAGAAGCAGAGAAATGAAACCCTTTCACCCATCATTGCATTTATTTTCATCAATTCACGCCTCATGTTTTCTTTGGTTAAATGGAGGCATGGATTCTGTTTATCTGCACACACTTCTACTCCAGGTGGGATAGATAAAGAACAAATTTCGCCCAGATTCTACACAAGTTATTATAGTTGTTGATAGGTTGGAGGGAAACAATAAGAACAAATTACCCATATGTCCCCTGATAATAAGTAAACATGTATTAGATTTACTAACATTTTTTTATATATATACTGTATATAAGTTTCAGTTCTGCATATTGTCAGTTGTGCAGTCCCAAAATATGCAACAGCAATATTTATTACCTCTAAGCCTTATTTCTGTGGTGACCTTCATATGTCATCTAGACCTGCGTTTATAAAACTGGGGTGCAGGTCCCAATAATAGTACTCTGGAATCTTATGCAGTCTCTGGAGTTACTTACCTTCACAACTGTTCTGATATAAATTTGTTATGTGGGCTACAGCTTAGTCTTGTTTTTTTTCTGACCTGATATAGTCCTTAGACCTCATTTGGTCTAGTTTAGTCCAAGTTAAGTATAGTCTTGGTTTAGTTCTGGTTTTTACCTGGCCTGGAATTTGATTAGACCTAGTTGAGGCCTGGTCAAGTCCTGGTTGAGTTCTCCTTTGTAAGTTAATAATGATAAATCATACGTATATAGCACTTTTCTCAAGACTCAAAAACGCTTTTACAAATATATTATTCATTCACTCCTCAGTCACACATGGTGATGGTAAGCTACTTATGTAGCCACAGCTGCCCTGGGGCACACTGACTGAGGCTTGTCTGCTCTTCCCAGTGCGTGTTATTGCAGATGTGGATCCGCTGCAGTTTTTCTTGTAGATGCTATCACCAGCACCGGCCTAAAGACACAGGCTCTCATGTGATCACAGAGGCGCGTGAATGAAATCGTGTGGCTGCAGCACGCGGCTTCTAAACAAGCCCACAGAGCTGAGCAGCAAGAATGAAATACTGATGCCCAAGACAGTGAACAGGAGCAAGTGATTTCTGCGCCACATTTGGCCCCAGGCCATAGTTTAGACAGCCCTGGTTTAGACTTTATTTAAACCTGGTTTGGAGTTAGATTAGACCTGATTTAGTGCTGGTTGATATAGCCATAGACCCCGAGTCTCAAGTTCAGTTGTGAGAGGGCTTTATAAAGGGGCATGGATTTAATATTAGTTTTTCAGCAAAGATAATGAAAGCTCAAAGATTACAACACAAAGTTGTAATCTTTAACCCTTTGATGCGATGGGTCCCGAGTGAGTTTTTATTTGGTGTATCTCTGAAATAAAACATTTATCACTCAGTATTCTAGGTATTCCTCAATTAACTTCTTTTTTATTAATTTTTTTATTTGTTCCTTTTTTTATCACTACCCCTCTGAAGCACGACATGTGTCCAGATGGACCGCATTCATTTTCAATAGGATTTAATGCTGGACAAGTATTTCTCTTTCTGTATTTTAAATAAAATAAGGATTTGTTATTCTGTTTATTAAGTTGATAGGCCTACCAATGTATTGACACTTTTGGGAAAAGGCAGACTTAAGGCTTGTCTGAAGATTTATGTATATTAAACAAAAATATAGAAAAAAAAGTAGTCTGTTGTACAGGCTTCACATGTTCTGACTTGAACAAGTCCCCTCTCACTAAAACAGCAATAAATAAAACCTAATCAAAACTAAAAACACTTTCGTGTACTACATGAATAAGCTCATGTACCACCAGCAGACCCTGCACCACAGTTTTAGAATCAGCGTACTAGGGTATTTGATGGAAACCTAACATTGTACATGATTGCATTTTAGAAACAGTGGATGATTATTCACCTGCCCCAAATTTCACAGCTCAGTACTGCTGTCTCTGTACATGTGGTATGTAGCAAAACATAATATATCAATATAGAAACTATATTTGTTAGAAAAAGAAATACTTACCCAACACAAAATCCCATTTTAATATGTAGGTTGCACATCAATGGGTTAAGAAAATATCTTTCAGACTTTTTATACAGTTTTTATATACACTTTTACTAGTATATTGCAGTCTTGAAACTTTGTCAATATATTGTGATGCCCTCTTTGTCTTGTGTTCAGCCTTTGTTCCTGCAGGCATGTGGACTTCAGCTTTGATTAAAAAGCCTTGCTCGGAGCTCATCTGTATGTCTACTGTCTGCACTCATCTTCAGCACTTTAATGAAAATCGTTTAGTTTGAGGAATTAGACTCAAAATGTACCGGTTAATGGTAGTTCCTTAGAGGGCCACGCACACACGTTTTTCAGAGACATACCTGTTTTCCCATGCACACCAGGACTGATCACATCCTGATTGAGCTAACTTATTATGTGTGCCATTCATTTAGTAAACAAGTGAGCAGCCTCTAATATTCTTTATACGATATAGTTTATATGCCACACCTCAGCAGTACCATAGACTGATCCATGTCACTCCTCACCAATGCCACAGGCCGACCACCTCCATGCCACACCTAAGCATTGTCACGTGTTGCTCTATGCCACACCACAGGTGCCACAGGTCAGTCGCTTCTATGCCATACCTCAGCAGTACCACAGGCTGACCGACATCCTGCCACACATTAGAAGTGAAACAAACTCAAGATAGTACATGCCACACTTCACCAGTGCCACAGGCTGACTACCACCATGTCCCACCTTGGCAATCCCACAGGTGACATATTTCAGCTTTGCCACACAAATTGATCAATGGGACACATCAGAGGGACAAAATATGGGACATGTACAGAGGCATGATAGTGAATATATGGGACATGTACAGAGGAGGGATCATGAATATATGGAACATGTACAGAGGAGGGATCGTGAATATATGGAACATGTACAGAGGAAGGATCGTAAATATATGGAACTTGTACAGAGGAAAGATAGTGAATGTATGGGTAGAAGGCTGAGGTTAGCACTGCCAGACAGGAGGCCTAGAGGAAGACAAGAGGAGATGTGGTGAAAGAGGACATGAAGTCAGTTGGTGTGAGAGATTAGGATGTAGAGGACAGACACATCCTACTAAATACGTTTTCAGTTCATAAATTTGCAATGTGCAGAATATTATCTTCTAGAGAACAAAAGTTAGTTCGTGTTAGCTCCAGATGTCCATTAGTTCTTGGTTGTGCCATTTCCTGTGATAAATGTAGCTGGGAAACCATTTGTCGTGGGTGTTAGAAATCGTGGTCACTAGTTTTAGTATACCTCCGGCTATAATGACAAGAGGAAAATGGGGTAATGCATCTTCCAGCCCTCTTCACTTTTGCACATTCTGACTGCAGTGGTGGCCCTTCCTGCATATACTTAGTAGTTGAAGGGCTCCAATTTTGTAACATTGCCCCTTTTCAACCTACATCTTCCTCAGAGAACATGGCCATCTGCTGCCGTGGGAGGCTGGGATTCTGGACCTGCTTTCTTGGTCACGCAAACCCTGAATGTGTATCAAAGAAATACTCACTGACTTTGTAAACTTGTAAATGTGGAATAATTTGACTTCATTGTGATTTTATTTGGCTCATTTCAGTCTATTTTGGATACATTTAGCAAAACCATTTTACAACATCAAACATACAATAATAATGAAATCAGCCTTATTCTGAAAAAATGTCCTCAAAATTCTACATACAATACCCCCACAATGTGAAAAAAAAATATTTATTTCAAATTTATTAAAAATAAAAAACTAAGAAATCACATGTACATAAGTATTCACAGCCTTTGCTCAATAATTTGTTTGATGCAACAATTAGAGCCTGAAGTCTTTTTGAATATATTTGGGCAGTTTTGCCCATTCCTCTTTGCGGCACCTCTCAACCTCCATCAGGTTGGATGGGAAGCGTCAGTGTACAGCCATTTTCAGATCTCTTTAGAGATGTTCAATCGGATTCAAACCGGGGCTCTGGGGCAAGTTTTCAACCAGGATGTCTCTGCACATTGCTCTATCCTTACTAGTTCCTACCACTGAAAAACATCCCCACAGCATAATGTTGCCACCACCACACTTCACTGTATGTAGGGATGGTATTGGCCTGGTGATGAGCGGTGCCTGGTTTCTTCTAAACATGACACCTGGTATTTATGCCAGTGAGTTCAATCTTTGTCTCATCAGACCAGAGAATTTTGTTTCTCATGGTCTGAGAGTCCTTCAAGTGCATTTTGGCAAACTCCAGGTGGGCTACTATGTGCTTTTTACTAAGGAGTGGGTTCTGTCTGACCACTCTAACATACAGGCCTGACTGGTGGATTGCTGCAGAGACAGTTGTCCTTCTGGAAGGTCCTCCTCTCTCAACAGAGGAATGCTGTAGCTCTGACAGAGTGGGGGTGGGTTCTTGGTCACATCCCTGACTAGGGCCCTTGCCCCCTATCATTCAGTTTAGACAGCCTTGCCACTCTAGGAAAAGTGGTTCAGTACTTCTTCCCTTTACAGATGATGGAGGCCGCAGTGCTCATTGGGACCTTAAAGGTGGCAGGTATTTTTCTGAACCCTTCCCCGGATTTGTGCCTTTAGACAATTGTCTCGGAGGTCTACAAATCATCACAAATCATTTCCAATAAACTGAATTTACCACAGGTGGACTCCAATTAAAGCTGTAGGAACATCTCAAGGATGATCAGTGGAAACAGGATGCACCTGAGCTTCTTGGCAAAGGCTGTGAATATGTAAGTACAAGTGATTTCTTAGTTGTTGTTTTTTTTTTTTTTTTCATTTTAAATTTGCAAAAAATAAAAAAAATACTTTTCATGTTGTCATTATGGGTATTGTGTGTAGAATTTTTAGAACAATAATGAATTTATTCCATTTTGGAATAAGGCTGTCACATAAAATGTGGAAAAAGTGAAGCGATGTGAATACTTTCCAGATGCACTGTATGTGGTTAAATGGTGGTGGCAACAAGGCTTCACTGGGTGTGTTTATTGACAGTGCAAGAGCAGGCAGGAGCACTTTGTGGTTTGCCCCAGTTTAAGTTCTACCTCAAGTTTTGAAGTAGAAACAACATGGTTATATTCTCCGAAAAGTTGATTTTGCAAAATATAGGACCTTTAATTAAACCGTCAAAGTGATTTGTGAGTGAGTTGTTGTAAATGAAGGGTGATTGAAGTTAGAGTCTGGATGAGAGTAGAAGCTTTTTGTCATGCAACCCGTCAAAATAATTAGTGGTGATGGTAGGTCATTGGTTCTCAAACTGTGGTACAGGTACCACTGTTTGCTCTCTCTGGTAGTACTTGGACCTGATTCTTTCCTGTTTAGTCAAGGTTTAGTCCTGGTGTAGACCTGGTTCAGAACTGGATTAGTCATGTTTATATTTATCTCTAGTTTAGACATGATTTAGACTTGGTTTAGTCCTAGATTACACCTGATTAAGACCTAATTTAGTCTAGGTTTATATATATTTTTTTAGATTAGTCCTAGGTGGTACTTAGGACACTAAATATCTTCTGAGGTGGTACTTGGTGTGAAAAGTTTGAGGACCACTGATGGTTGGTGGCATCTGATTGTACTTTTGGAGCCAAAATAAATTCTGCAGGTCTCAAACAGTGATTTTTTTTTCTTTTACCCCTTCATCCATCCTTCTATCTGACAGAAGCTCTTTCAAAACCTTTCAAGTTGACTCAAACTATTGTGTTAAGGTTAATTGATTTTTATAATTTTATTTCGTCTACTACAGATTTTGTGATGCTCATTTCGATATCCATGTGAATCATATATTTATGTCCTGTTCCTAGTCACTTGGGTGTGCTTAAAAAAAATGTTTTTTTTAAATAAAACTCAATATGAACAGAATATTTTTGTAAATGATTTTTTAAATCCATCCATAAACCAACAAATATATTGTTCTGTCACATTTTTTAGGACCCAAAAGCAGACACAAAACTGTTAAGCAGTAATAAGTTTATTAAAGTTAAAGCTAAGTGGAGTTAAACCAATGATGGACCAGGTAGGTAGGCAGATAGACAGGGGACCAGGAGGACAAACCAGGTAGACAGATAGACAGGGGACCAGGAGGACAAACCAGGTAGGCAGACAGACAGGGGACCAGGTGGACAAACCAGTTAGACAGACAGACAAGGGGCCAGGTGGACAAACCAGGTAGGTAGGCAGATAGACAGGGGACCAGGTGGACAAACCAGGTAGACAGACAGACAGACAGGGGACCAAGTGGACAAACCAGGTAGGCAGATAAACAGGGGACCAGGAGGACAAACCAGGTAGGCAGACAGACAGGGGACCAAGTGGACAAACCAGGTAGGCAGACAGACAGACAGGGGACCAAGTGGACAAACCAGGTAGGCAGACAGACAGACAGGGGACCACGTGGACGAACCAGGTAGGCAGACAGACAAGGGGCAAGGTGGACAAACCAGGTAGGTAGGCAGATAGACAGGGGACCAGGTGGACAAACCAGGTAGACAGACAGACAGGGGACCAAGTGGACAAACCAGGTAGGCAGATAGACAGGGGACCAGGAGGACAAACCAGGT
>JAVQKC010178745.1:0-13748 GCA_036025475.1 Philypnodon macrostomus
GGCCAGTACAGCAACAGGGGCCTGTACAGCAACAGGGGCCAGTACAGCAACAGGGGCCGGTACAGCAACAGGGGCCGTTCAGCAACAGGGGCCGGTACAGCAACAGGGGCCATTCAGCAACAGGGGCCGGTACAGCAACAGGGGCCGGTACAGCAACAGGGGCCAGTACAGAAACAGGGGCCGTTACAGAAACAAGGGCCGGTACAGAAACAGGGGCCGGTACAGAAACAGGAGCCGGTACAGAAACAAGGGCCGGTACAGCAACAGGAGCCGGTACAGAAACAGGAGCCGGTACAGAAACAGGGGCCAGTACAGAAACAGGGGCCAGTACAGCAACAGGGGCCGGTACAGCAACAGGGGCTGGTACAGCAACAGGGGCCAGTACGGTAACAGGGGCCAAAACTGCTTCTCTTTGGTAGGATTGGAAGAAGCAAAAATTAGATTTTTGGCGTGGATACAAATGATCTAAATGATGTGTTTTTTAGAGGATCTTTGTGTTATTGTGATATATGGCTCAGAAAAGGTAGGCAATCTGGTCCTTATTAGTGTGGATTTTCTTAGAAGACTCTATTGGACTCTGTTGTGAGACACAGTATACAGCTTTGAAGTAGAAGTGGGCAATCTGGTCAAAATATAATATCAAGCCAAGATTATGATTTTGCTTTTGCTTTTTTTGTCTTACCCAGATGAGTGCTGCTATCAGTGTCCTCATAAAACCTGTGTGTATTATAATAGTTAATACTATTTAATTGGCTTTTTTATTAATATGAACACTGTCATTGTTAAAATTGAGCAAAAATGACAGTAAAGAGAAGAGCATAAATAAATGAAATAGATTTACAGATATTAAAGTTATAATATAACTTTAAATCATGAAACAAATGTTTATCGTTATATAGCACATGCCTACATTAAGGCTCAATGAATACAGCATTTACCCCTGAACTAGAAGACGATGACAGGAGTAAGAATTAATTCCAGGTCTGAGCATTATACTCCTGCGTGGTCCAAAAAAGTGGAATAAATCAGGTCTAAACTGAACTAAACTAGGCCTAATCCACGACAACACCAGGACTAAACCAGGACTAAACCTATAACGATGAAGACAGAAGGAAGAGAGAGTAAGAAAGAGGCAGGTGCACAGACATCCGCAGCAACAAGGTCCAAAGCCGCTTTCTCGTTGGATGGATTTTTATAAAAATCTCAGAAATAAGTTAATATTAGAAATAGGCATGGTTTTAGTAAGGGATGGATCCATATAGTTTCTGCATTTAGGTATATAAATGAATGTAGCATTTACCCCTGAACTAAACTTAAGGTCTTGTCTGAGCAATATATCTACACCATTGAGATATAGGGCCACTTCTAGTGCTTGTTTTTTTTCAAATGGTTGTTATACTGTATAAGTGAAGCTGGAATAGGACATCGTGGGTTCGATCCTTGGGCCGGTTGCCTGCAAACTCTCTGGGTGGAGTCTGTATGTCCTCACCATGTTACCGTACTGCATGTGTTAGAACAATGTATCACTCTAAATTGTCCCTAGTGTATGTGAGAGTGAATGGTTGTCTGTGTCAACCCTGTGACTAACTGGCCATTGTCCAAAGTGTACCCCGCCTAAGGGCCATAGTTACTGGAACAGGCTCCAGGCACCCGCCCAACCCCTAATGGGAAAAGCGGCAGAAGATGAATGAATGGAATAGGACAGAATGAAGACTAAGCAATCCCAAACAAAAATAAAAACAAACATGGCAAGGAAAGAGATGAAGAAGTGACATATCGATAAATGTGAAGGAGTGTGAGCTGCAGACAGTGAGTGACAGGTGCACAGACATCCTAACAGCACAGAGACAGGGGCCAAAGCTGCTTTCTCTTTGACATAAAAGGCAGGCCAGTACAAAGGCTTGGCCCGGCTTCGTCTGATCCACAGATAAAACCCAGGTCTGCGGCTTTGGAGAGAAGAGAGAGAGAGGCTGCGGTGAAGCCAAATCAGCCAACAACAATACCTAACCTGACATGAAAGGGCAGACGCACCTTTGTACTTTATGAGTCGACTTCCAATAAATCCACTACACACACACACAAAAACATTCAATTAAAATGCACTACCATTGGCAGATTCCCCCTTGTGGTTTAATCGATATCAAGAGCACTGAAGAAACCCGGTTCAGAGAAAAGCTCACACAACTCAAGCGCATATGTACAGTACAAGATAAATAGGGTAAAGCAGGAAAATGTCATGAAAATCTGAACTTGTGTAGGAAGTGTTATGTATTGAATGTGCATTCAACAAAAAGTTCCCCACCAGCAGTACATCAGCAATCATCTAATTCTGAGCCAGACGTGGCAATTTTCTTAACAAAGTCTAAAGTACATGATACAGTATAATACGTTCATCACCAGGGATGGTCATATCAGAGTCTGTGTCCTGGCATAACCCAATTATATAAAGATAATATGGGGTATTTATTGACTCACTAATGTACACTGTGTTTTTCTTTGCTTTAGTTCCTCATTCTTATAACAAAAAAAACTAGCCTATACTTACATTGTGCTTAAAAGACTTACATATTTCACAAGATCTAAGGCTGAGGTCTTTGTCTGTTTTTATTTTTTTGTTTTCTGTACCTAAATTATACAATATATATATATATATATATATAAAAAAAAATAGCCATACAAGCAAGGGTGCACACAAACATTGCAATGTAAAAAAATCAAAAGTGGCCATGAATGAAAATCTACCAGCAATTGGCCAGTTGTCAAGCTCTCTATCATATTTTTTACCATTTCGCCCACCCATATATTTCTGAGCAGTCAAAGATGGCTGAATGATCAATGACGCTGCAAGTTATTAGGATTGCATTTAAATTCATTCAGATTTAAAAAATACACAATATTGGCCCCATGGTGGTTGTTGCAGTGCTTATATAACATAACTTCAGACAGACAATATTTACAAATGTGTCTGAATATATAATATAAAAGCAGTTACTAACACTTTGTAGATATGGTATTACATCACATGATTTGAATTAGATATGCATAAAGTAAACCTGTGAAGTGAAAAAAAAACATCAAGATCAAACAGGTGTAAATTATGGATTGCCAAAATGAACATGAGCATATGAAATTCAGTTAATGTTGGAGCAAATTGGTATGCAGGTTTAGTGTTACCCAAGAGACCGAGCATATTTTAAACTCCTCTGCAGCGGAATTGAGACATACAGCTTGTGGGTGAGTGGCATTGTCTTATTTCAGATTTCATGTCGTATGCATACATTTCTAGCAGAATCAGTCTGAAAATAGGCCCAGTGGAGCTAGTCTGAGTATGCACATATAGAAGTAGCTGCTTTTTTGCCGTCTCCTCCACACTTATTATTTGCTGTTGTGACAGTGATGCAAACAGCCTCCAGGTCTACTCCTGGCGATGTGAACTTCACCTGACCCTGGATGGCTGCTTACAACATTTTTCAATCTTCTCACAGAAATGTCTTCATATGGAAAGAAGTTGCTGGAAGTACCCATTTCAAGCAATTAGGTGGCTATAATCTGTGACTGTTTGATATGGAGCCAATGCTACCTGTGTAACTTAGATCGTTATCTCATCAAAGTTCCTCATATACTTTGATTTTGGTGAGATTTTTTTTTGTACCACTAGCAGAGCTTTGACAGGATCAGTAATAACCAAAGAGATGAGCCAACATCTAAACTTTAGTATATTACATTCACATTGTACTATTTAACAACATGGAATACTCACAGTCTCCTGTAGTCTCATATTCATATTTCGGAGAGTAGGAGCTGTATCCCGCTGCTGTCCTCGTCCGTATACTGACAACGTACCATGTGGCGGGCTTTAGACCTGAGATGATCACACTGAGGGCCTTGGTGCGGGTGGAAGAATAGCTCGTCTGCTCGTGCTCCTGTGAGAGACACAGCAATACAATACAAACAATGTGTATTTTTACTGCCTATTTGTAGATAAACAAAGGTAACAGGTGCCTGCGGCACAGGGCATCAAGCCTTGTCAAAAGCCTAATATATTTTTTCTGGGAGGATATTTACTGGACTTTATGATTATACGACTTGTTGTATAAACAGTACCCTCACTGGTCACTTTATAAGGTAGACCTTATCCCCAATAATGTTACCCGGTATAGCACTGGTGCAGCCCAATTGCTTCATGTTTTGACATCATTCAGAGATGGACCTTTGTAGACCTCGATGTAACAATCTGAGCTTATGTTGCCTTTCTATGTATTATCTTAAACCAGTTTCTGATCTTTAGTGTATATGATCTACTAAAGATGGTTGTATCGCACCATCCACTAACTCGTAAAAAGAGCTGAGTTAAAATGACTGGCCCTGGCTCCACCTGCTCACACTGTATCTTTAACAATGTAATCATTCAGCCTCAGCCTCTGGTCCAGATTTCGCTGTGTTGCATGGCCATGGTCACATAGAAATTGCTTACTACGCTTGTGTGCACACTTGCTGCAATTTTTTCTCCTGCACACACAAGCCATTTCATGAAGCTTCATAGATTGTTCAATACCATAGAACCATAACTGTTTTATAACAAGGTATGGGGGCACATATAGGCTGATATGGGTCATCACATTTGCTGTACTCTTGCCACAACCTTACAGTGTTAGATGAAAAGTAAATAGAGTGACTAGAGCAGTACCTTCTCGTAATATTTGACCTCGTACTCCAGGATGGAGAGGCTGGTCTGCTCGGGCTGCTGCCAGGACAGGGCGATGCTGTTGGGGGACGCCCAGTCTTTCTTCATCAGACCGACCAGAGACGGACCTGGATTGAAATACAATAAAATTATATATTTTTTTTTTACAGTAAATGTGCTTGCTTTCTCAAATGCTGCAATATTTTGAAAAATTGCCAGATTAGATGCTGATTTTTCTTGGTTTTGGACAAGCATTTCGGGTAATTGAATGTGTTGTAGAAGCTTTTCCAGATATCATTTATATAGACAACTCAATATTTCTGTGAGCTTGATCTACAAATTACATTTAGTATAGTGATGTGTTTGTCAGGCATGCATTTTTTTATTTGGGGATTTTTTCTCATGATAGTATACATGTACAGTACAAAGAAGCATGATAAAACTATTGAAGGTACAGATCATTTTTGATTTGCATGTGTCTAAAGATAGCAGAGTTCAGCGCTAAATTGTTACCAAGAGCTCTGTTAGTGTTCATTATTATGTTATTATTATATCATTGAACAAAATTTAAAGTAATGCATTTTGCACCAGGGTCAATTCACTTAGTCAGTGCATCCATTTCAGATCTATACTTCTGAAGCCTTTCTGAATTATAATGTTTTTCCACAGTAAAACCTTGTTGATGAAGGGAGACCGTTTGACCCCGACTGGCAGTCTGTCTGACATGTATGTGCTCTGAATACTCAACCAAACCTTTCTTTATGGATGCATCTTGGACCACTGCAGCTAAAGAAGAACAGCAGCTCCAATAGTCTCTGTACAATAGTTACATAACCAAGAAAAAATTGGGGATTGAAAGGTCTAAACCACGATTAAACCAGGTCTGAACCAGGACTTAACAAGTTCTAAAAGAGGAGTTAACAAGCACTAAAACTAAGGTGTAAACAATGTCTAAAAAAGGACTAAACCAGATCTAAACCAGAACAAAACAAGCTCTAAACTATGTCTAAACTAGGTCTAAACCAGCTCTAAATCAGGGCTAAATTTAGTTTAAACTGGGTTTTAACAAGATTTTTTACCAGAACTAAACCTGGTCTTAACATGACAACACAGAAAAGAACCCTACAAAATGGATGCTTGACCCATTCTGTTTGTCAGCAGTATATTACCATATCTCATATTCAATTATATTATTTCACAAGCCTCTTTGACAGAGTAGAAATGCATGGTTTTCACTTTTCCCCATAAGATAGTCGTATTTAATTGAAAATAAGTAAAGCAGGTTGAATGTACCTGGTGAGGCTCCCATTACCTTTGCTGTATATGAATTATTACTGGGTAAACATTGGTGGAGAGCCGCTCCCTGGAGAGGTCAGCACATGAGCCCCAAGAGTCATTGTTCTTGTGGAAGGGAAAATTGCACCGAAGATTTTTGCTCGTATGGTATAAAGAGACAACTTTTTCTTTTAGTGAAAACAGGATACTAGACTAGTGTTTTGCAGATGTCAAGAATATCGCTTTTTACACTTATTCCAGTTAAAGGTGTAAGTTTCCTCAAATAAGAAAAAGTGAAAACAGCTATAGTGCATTTTTTAGAATAATCAGCAGGCTCTATTTGTTTGCAGACATGGCCACAATTGGACATACGTGTGCAGATTTGTGTCCTTTGTAGAAATGAAAGCAGCAGGTGGAGTAGAAAATACACATTTATTGGCAACATAATATTAAGTCAATAATAGGGCTGTGCAATATTAGAAAAACATTCAATAAATGAAATTATATTAGAATCACAAATCTATAGATTTACTGTCTGAACAAAGTGTATACAAGGTCTAAACATGAACTAAACCAGGACTAGATCAGGTCTAAACATGAACTAAACCAGGACTATATCAGGTCTAAACATGAACTAAACCAGGTCTAAACTAGGACTAAACCAGGTCTAAACTAGGACTAAACCAGGTCTAAATAAAACTATATATTTTTTTTCTCTATTAACCCTTAAGGTGAATGGACTAATGTCAAACTAGACTACTATCAGTGAAAGTGGTATCCCACAAAGTCTGATCTGATGTTGCTTTAGAGGGACTATAGTAAAATAACAATTATGACAGATTACATCATAGAACAGGATCCCATCAAGATTTTTTTTTTCAATTTTCTACAATACACCCAAAACAATTGCCAGTTAGTCACAGCTGATAGAAAGACACTGACAGACAATCATTCACTGCCACATTCATTCACTTGGGGGAATTTAGATTCAAATGCATGTCTTGGTGGGAGGAAGGAGAGAGAACCCGCAGTAACTTGGGGAGGACACACAGACTCCAATTAATGAGAGGCAGGAGCAGTAACCACTAATTTATTTCATGACAATCTATTTTTTTGTTTGTTTTTCGCCATTTTCTGAAGCTCAGAAAACAAAATGGGGAAAACTGTTGTAGGTTCCTGTATTTTGGGATGTTGTTTTTACCCCAAATAGTTTAGTAGTTTGAATTTCCATAAACCTTATGCTTTTTGAGTTTTAAATGTGAGAAATATGATTGTGATGAACCTCTAGCATCTTCCGTGCAATCACCTGCTTTGTCCTTTGCCTACTGTGCAATCAGACAATGGCTTGAATGTATAATTTTAAAATCACATTTGTATAACTTTACAATTGTCTGGTCTAAACATAGTGTTGGGTTCAGGAGAGGTTTGTCTGTTAACCCATGATGTGGCCAGCCAGAATATTCAATCATATTCTGCATAAAGAACTAGCTAACTCATATATGTTCATCTTTTCTCTAGGATTTAGGTGTCACATTTTACATTAACAAAAATAATACATTGAATTTGCCCATATTTTTGAGCAATATATAATTAAATAAATCTCTCACCCAACAAGCAATAAGTCCAACCTAATTCTATTTAGTTGTACACTTTTACCAAACTGAAAGTCACTGCACACGATACATGGTTTAGTAGAAGCATGTAGCATTAGCCAATTATTTTGACATGAGATGTATTTTAATGCTTGGCTTCTTCTTAATAACCTGGACTTAATAACCACTTCAGATCTGGCAGGCTTTGTGAAATGTTAGCGAAAACAGAACAATATTAATATCATGCGTGAGTGAAAACAGCTATAGTGCATTTTTAGAATAATCAGCAGCCTCTATATGTTTGCAGACATGGTCACTATTGGACATACGTGTGCAGATTTGTGTCCTTTGCAGAAATGAAAGGAATAGGTGGAGTAGAAAATACACATTTACAGGCAACATAATATTAATAAAAACATACAATAAATGAAATTATATTAGAAACACAAGTCTATAGATTTACTGTCTGAACAAAGTCTATATAAGGTCTAAACATGAACTAAACCAGGTCTATCTATATCAGGTCTAAACATGAACTAAACCAGGTCTATATCAGGTCTAAACATGAAATAAACCAGGACTATATCAGGTCTAAACATTAACTAAACCAGGTCTATATCAGGTCTAAACATGAACTAAACCAGCTCGATATCAGGTCTAAACATGAACTAAACCAGCTCGATATCAGGTCTAAACATGAACTAATCCAGGTCTATATCAGGTCTAAACATGAATTAAACCAGGTCTGTATCAGGTTTAAACTAGGACTAAACCAGGTCTACACTAGGACTGAACGAGGATTGAATCATGTCTAAACTAGGACTAAACCAGGTCTACACTAGGACTGAACGAGGATTGAATCAGGTCTAAACTAGGACTTAACCAGGTCTACACTAGGACTGAACGAGGATTGAATCAGGTCTAAACTAGGACTAAACCTTCTTTCTGTCCTCGGCAATACATTGATTTATTGGTGATACAGATATTGCATTTACTAATATAGCAATAGAACAATGAATAATGTCTTTGTATTTGTGCAGCCTTCGTAAATAAGACTGACGTTACATTAACAGCTATTAGTTATACATAACCTTGTATACTATGACAACTTGACTGGATACTTCTTCATATGTTCCTATAGGGTCAGTATAGATTCATGCACCTCGTGGGGTCTTACATTACCTGCGTTTAAGGACGCATTTTGTTAACACAGGTAAGTTGGTTTTGTGCACTGCTCATGTCACCTGGGAGTTACTCTGGGGCCCAAATCATTCCTTATTTCAACACAAAGGTAATAACAACAGTAATGAAAGTGTAGGATGCAAAACTACATGGACTTAGCCCAGTGACTGTACCCCGCCTAAGGCCCATAGTTGCTGGGATAGACTCCAGTTAACCAGGGAAAAACTAACGAATATAAATGAGTGAAATAGTTAAGAATAGCATTATTTTTTTCACGTGAATTTTGACACAGGTAATGGATTGCATTCTAGCTACCACTTGATGCTCTAACATGCTGACTTTTGATTTTGCATGCTGGATTTTTTTAATTGAAATTTACATGTAGTCTGAATATTAGCTGCAATGTACCCATGTGCAGGTAGCTTATTGCAATTTGTTTTGCTAATTAGCTTGTTTTACCAAATGCTGTGTAACACATGTCTGCTTTTTTAAAATCATTTCAAGCACACTGAGATAGAGTAATGGTACAACAAAGTATGGCAATTATCCCAAAGGGAAATGAAAATGGGCAACTCAATAACTCAATAATAAAAATGTGACATGCACACAGAACACAGGTGTCAAGCCAAGTATGACAGCTTTTCTGAGCAGACATAGCTTTAGTTGTGTGGGCGTGTCTGTTTTCTCTCTCTCTGTGTGTGTGTCTGTTTTCTGTATGTGTGTATATGTGTGTGTATTTTCTGTGTGTGTGCGTGTGTATTTTCTGTGTGTGTGTGTCTGTTTTCTGTATGTGTATGTCTATTTTCTGTGTGTGTGTATGTGTGTGTCTGTTTTCTGTGTGTGTGTCTGTTTTCTCTCTCTGTGTGTGTGTATCTGTTTTCTGTGTGTGTGTGTCTGTTTTCTGTGTGTGTGTCTGTTTTCTGTGTGTGTCTATTTTCTGTGTGTGTGTCTGTTTTCTGTGTGTGTGTCTGTTTTCTGTGTGTGTGTCTGTTTTCTGTGTGTGTGTCTGTTTTCTGTGTGTGTGGGTGTGTGTCTGTTTTCTGTGTGTGTGTATGTGTGTGTGTGTGTTTGTCTGAAGAAGGATAGGGGGCTGTAAACACAGTGCTTTGATGTGATTGTTGTCATTGCATCATGCTATCAGATTTATTCTGCTAAGATTAATTGTACCTGCGTCTGGGAGTGCAGATCCCATCGAGCATGTAATCCGCTGTTATCTAAATGTATTCTGGGTAATTTGCACAGTAAACACTTAGGCATTATTCATTAGAGGCTTTACAATAAAGCAGTTTCATCTCAACCCGGGAATCGAAATGAGAAATGTGAAAGATGATGGGGATGTGGTGCAAATACAGGAGCTTCAATGCAAAAAGACATTGTTTAATATAATTTCTAATACCTGCTGTTAGTTGTAGACACAGTACATATAGAAACCCATGTCATACCCTGTATAAGACTCAAAACAATATGGTGTGATTTACTTAAATAATCAAGGGCCATTTATTTATGTATATATGAATCTTGAAGACAACAAATTTAACAGTTGGTTAACAGTGTCACAAATAAGTCTATTCTATACTGGCTTTCTCTATGGAGCTTTGAGAGGTCTGATGTGAAACAGGATAAGTCTGAAGCTTGAAGCTAAAAACTAATTTCACATAAACAGCGTCATAGTTAGAAAATACAGAGCACTTATATACCAAACACCAATATTTAGAAATAATTCGAGTCTGAATATTAAAAATGATCAAATCAGTTATGTACAAGGAAAGCTTAATTCCCAGGCAGTATAATTGTGTTTAAACCTATATGTACCAATTTACTAAATGCCATCGTTTTTGAGAAGCTGCTAGGCCCACTGAAGTTCATCCAAATCTGACCATAACTTTTGGATTACCATGACAGACAAACATGAAAACAAACCAACGTCAACAAAAACAGAACTTTTGGATTACCATGCAGACAGACAAACATGAAAACAAACCAACGTCAACAAAAACATAACTTTTCTTGGCCATAAAACCTTCCAACTTTGGGGCTGTTGCAGCACATCTGTCTCACACATCCACACCCCGTGCCAATAACGAACACATCTTAAAATCCTGACGGGGTGAAGACGCACCTCAAGTGAGACTTTTTAATGATGAGCCACTTTGGTTCAATCAAAGGGAAAATAAGTTTTTTTCTTTACTGTGGTCCTCAATCGTTTGAAGCTAGAACTCAATTTCCATTTTCTTAATTGTATATATTTTAACTATTAATAAAGGACAGACAACCGGCTACACAATTATAAGAACATATTTTGAAGCCTATTTTAAAGCTGCAATGTACATGGGTTTATATTTGTTGGCTTTATTGATAGGACAGGAAACCAGGGAGAAGAGTGGGAAGTGACATTCAGCAAATTGTCGTGAGCCGGATTCAAACTCACAACTCCGGGTCGAGCATTTCAACCTATGAATATGGGCTGCACGCTCTACCGACTGAGCTAAACTGCGGCCCATGGGTTGATCTTTTAATAAAAAATTATAATGGATTCAACTTAGATTGCGTTTTCCAAGGTCTCAAGACATTCTGAACGCCATAGTTTTCTTTCTTCACAGACGCTGGAGGTAGGCTCGCCCAAGGACACAACGGCACAGTTTGGAGGGGGGACCAACTTATTATTGGGCAATCCACTCTGTCACAGGAGCCACAGGAGCCACAGGAGCCACAGGAGCCACAGGAACCACAGGAACCACAGGAGCCAAAGGAGCCACAGGAGCCCCAGGACATCTACATGTTCAATCTGGGATGGCTCCCGTTAATTTAAATATTTGAAGTTAGCTATAGACCACTATTTTAGCCAATCACAGCAACAATTGATGTATCTAACCTGCTACTAGTTAAATATTTTATTAAATATAATTGTGTTTTTTTTCTGTTTTTGTATATAAATAATCTTATATACATTTTTTCCCCCATGTTTCTCACAGAAATACTGCCACACCATTGAACTGCAGGCAAATCAGCATGAGCCTGACAAGAAAGCATACCATAATAGAACCCATATTTTTCAATTTCAATAGTCGGTATTTGAGTCTTATTGATGTTGAGATACTTTGAGGACATAGGACACACTGCTACCGTCTTTAATGATTATATATGCGCATTATTGGTGCTGCAACATAAAAATGTGCCAGAGGGACCCGCTCACTTTCACTAAGACGCTACAGAGCATTGGAAAGCCATTAGAAACACCAGTCAATTACGATAGCCGATGCATGGATTTTCCAGTCGAGCGTGGTTATGCTCAACATAAACTAATGAGGAGTCTTTAAACGAGCTTGACCCGCATATGATTTTAATTAGCTTTCCTGCCCTAAAGGCTTCCATTAACTGTTTAAAAAATCGATAGAGACCATATTGATGCGATGCACGGGGCCTAAATGATGTCCTAACACAAACCACTGATTCACCACTGATGGGGAGATACTAAAGGAGGAGAAACAGACAATAATGGGCTGTGGTTGAATACGGCTCATATCGACACGTCTGTCTTCTTCAAGGTGTCAGGACAGAATAAAAACAACTGACAATAGTTCTTTGAGGGGGACAATATTGAACTGCTTGAATGAGAAAGGAAGCTTCTTAAAACACAATCCACTTTTTGGACCCAGCTGTTGTAACCTTGCAACCTTGCACTTCTACATATTATTATGTTTTTTATATTCCTACTGCAAATTGAATCTACCTCTAAACTAGACAGCAGACTGAGATCCTTGGCCAAAAGCATTACAGTTTCATCCAATGGAACCCATTAAAAGTAAAATGCAAATCGTTTGGTGCACTACTCCCATAAAATATAAGAAAAAAAGAAATAAAAAACAACTAATAAAATAAAAAATAAAATATAATAAATATATATAATAAATACATATAATAAATAAAATAAATAGTATAATGTTTTAAGATTAATGTTACAAACCAATATTAGCAAAAACCAAACTTCACTGGTAATACATTTTCTGCATCGTCAGCATAACCAGGTAGTAAGTACAAGATCACCTTTCCCTTGGTCCTAAGAATACTGGGATATTTTTTCATTGTGTTCTTGCATCTGTATCAAGCCAATGCTGAAGTCAAGCATCAGGCATACTTTAGCGTCAGCCGACATTACCCTCAATTAACACTGGAGGTAACCACATTGGCCTATTTCAGTTACCTCTATATTGAACTCTTAACACAAGAAGACACGACCTAACTGTAGTCAACATCAATGTGCTCATATTACTGGTGTAATTATAACTCGCTCATATAAAAATCGAACTCCAATGCTACATTTAATCACAGAAAGTTAAAAAAGTGAAAGCCTAATTAGCATTGACCTCTGTGTTATTTACCAGAGTCTTGAGTGTGTGGCGTTTCTGTGTGCTTAAGAGCCGGTCCAACAGTGTGGGATGAGACTGGATCGATACCACTTTCATGTCTGTGCATTAACTGTGGAGATATGGATCCAGGAAGCAGGAGTTAATACGTGTTTCGAACTCCGAGTGTTTTGGATAATTATGAGCCATTGGTGCATGATATGTTCCCGTATTAAGTGGAAATATCTGCACGGCTTGACGCCAGCTGCAATTGTTTTTCATAAAGTGCTCTGGAGTTTTGGAGAGGCCTAAAAGATTCAAGGCTCTACTTTGAAGATGGCTTAGTAATGGAGAAAATGTGAATTGATTGTCATAGTTACAGTGTGAGTCATTTGTCTATTTGTCTATTTGTGGGTAGTAATCAGTTACATTTACTCAGTTTCATTTACTTGAGTAACTTTTTGAATAAATAGCACTTCTAAAAGTATCCTTACTGCACCATACTTTTTACTTGAGTAATAATATTTTGAAGTAACTGTACTCTTAGAGTAGTATCTTGGAACTCTAGAAAGAGTAAGAGTACTTTTACCACCTCTGTGTGTCATGTAAGAACAGCTTTATGTGAAAAATGTGATGTGGAATTTTTTTAAAATATCAAAATCTGTTTAATAT
>JAVQKC010178769.1:0-16243 GCA_036025475.1 Philypnodon macrostomus
AAACAAGGTCTAAACCAGGTCTAAACCAGGAATAAACCAGGACTAAACCAGGACTAAACCAGGACTAAACCAGGTCTAAACCAGGACTAAACCAGGACTAAACCAGGACTAACAAAGACTAAACCAGGGCTAAACCAGGTCTAAACCAGGACTAAATCAGGAATAACAAAGACTAAACTAGGACTTAATCAGGACTAACAAAGACTAAACCAGGACTGAATCAGGACTAACAAAGACTAAACCAGGTCTAAACCAGGTCTAAACCAGGACTAAACCAGGACTAACAAAGACTAAACCAGGTCTAAACCAGGTCTAAACCAGGACTAAATCAGGACTAACAAAGACTAAACCAGGACTAACAAAGACTAAACCAGGTCTAAACCAGGTCTAAACCAGGACTAAATCAGGACTAACAAAGACTAAACCAGGTCTAAACCAGGTCTAAACCAGGACTAAATCAGGACTAACAAAGACTAAACCAGGACTAAATCAGGACTAACAAAGACTAAACCAGGACTAAAGCAGGTCTAAACCAGGACTTATTCAGGTCTTAACCAGGACTAAACTGTGTCTGGGACTAAGACTAAACCAGGTCTAAAACTAATTTTTTGAAAACCTGCACAGGGCCATACGCCACAGAATGGGAGAAAGTACATGAGAGAACCCACAGTAACACAGGGAGGACCTGATAACTCCCCTCAGAGAGCATATACTGGATATATGTACAATCTTAGCACTAACCAATCTTTTACTGTATCTTTTAGACCTATTTGGAAAACTGACTTTGCTAAATTAATTATGATTCTTTGTTGACAGTTCCAAGGTGTGGCTGAAGGTGGGGGCACAGCTGAGGAATGTAGTGTTTGTGGTCTATACGGCATGTCAGTCTGAAGCAATGCAAATATGGGATGGATGTGACAGCAACAGTGGAGCCAAAACAAGACCAGAGGTGTACAGGCAAGTCCCAAAAATCTATAGATAAAGTAGGACGTCCATCTTTTTGTCTTAAACACATTCCTCCTCCGTCAAAAAACAGTCAGTTTGCGGCTCGAGGGTAAGACACAGTGTTTGCATTGAAAGATGTAAAGTCTGTCTCTTATAGCTATACCCTTAAACTAGGGCTTCACCATTAATATTAATCACAATCAAATTTATATTGCAGTTTTTTCAGGTAATATAATATCTAAAATATATGTCAAAATCAAACCTCTGTAGTACCTTGCATATTACATGAAATAAGTTTAGAGTTTAGCGCAAATAGACTTAGATCAACCCAATCCCACAGAGAACCCTTCTTCAAATATAAGAATATAACATAAAAATAGCCCATTGTTTTGTTAATTATCACATCTTTTAATTGGATTTCATATAAATATATATCTATCTATGTTTTTACTTTGATTCCAATCTTCACCCCCAACGATCAATCAATAGCACAAGCCACCAGACCCAGACGAATGTAAAAATGCGATCGGTCAGTCCTTCAAAAATCCTTGATGTCAATTTTTTCCCCACAATGAATTTTTGTTGTATTGTGTTGTACTTTTCAGTCACTATTATAGTTATCTTGACTGTTTTCTATCCCAGTGACTATGTCCTCTGTACTATGGTCCGAATTTCATAGTTCTGAGTTGTAAAAAACCAACTGAACGGCCCTTGATGATGGAATTTCTACTCGGATACTCGGGGCCACTCGGACAAGGGCCCCATTTTACAAGTAAATTAAAAATATAACTGTTTTAATTTGATATGAGCTGTTCACTTCTGTCAACCAGTTACAAAACAAGCTAAAAATCCCTGTTGTTGCTAATCCTGCTAACTGCTAAATGAACCTGTTAACGTTATAGATTTGTTTGTTTCCGAGTTAACGGCTGGTACGCGTGAACTTGGAGATTCTGTCACACCGATCTCCGACTCCCGAGCTCCGAGGACGACTGGAACGCGGCTCTGTGTGCTCAGTTGCCACGGTAACATCAGTAACATCACATGACAAACAAGAGGCGCTGACGTTTGAAGAGCTGTCCTTCCAATAAAGTTTTTTTACACAGAAAAAAGATACCAAAGCCTTTATATTTCCACCATTTTTACCATATACTGTAAGTTCAAAGTGCCTAACTTGACCCTTGACCCTGTTTTGCCAAGTGAGTGTTGAATATTTCTTGAATGATGTCACGTTCGGGAGTTTTTTCTTCTTCTTTATTTGCATACCAGTGTTTATGAAGCCATACATTTTAATTGCGTTCCCTTGACGTACAGTTTACCCAAGTCTTCAACTTCACCGCTCTCTGTTTGTGGCTGACGCATATACAGTTACATAAACACATCACGTAAAAGTGTCCAAAGCAAAGTGTGGACCACCGTCGAACAAACCATGAGTTACCTTCCAGTGTTTATGTGACTGCAGTCACTGTTAGTGGTTTCTCGGTCTCATATGACGTGAAGGTGAATGTCCTTAGTTGGTCTGTAGGTTAGATGAGGATAGTTTGTAGGCTCTACTCTTTGAAAATTCTATACAATTTGGTATGTATGGGAGTGAATGACTAAACCAAGCCAAAAACCAGGACTAAATCAAAACTCTACCAGGAAATAAGGACTAACCAAGTACTAAAACAGGACTAATCTAAGACTAAACCAGGCTTTAACAAGACATAAACCTGGATAAAATGTTCTGCTGATTTTATATTATACCACTAATCATTGCTTGGCTGATTTCCTTATGTGGGCATCGGTGTCACAAAAATGCAAAATGAGACTCCTGTTTTCTTTGTACCCTGAACTTTCCTGAACGGTCCATTTTTAGTCCTTCACAAAACACAATGCCAAGAAGCTTTCACGGTGGTATGCAGCGCAGGCCCCAATCCAACGGCAACAGGTATCCCAGGTAGACTCAGACAGGTGATACGGGACGCATATTTGGCCCTTGACGCACACACATTTTGATAGTGGCCCGTGCTTCGAGACAGTTAATCCCCATAAATATTTCTCATTTGTTTCGCTGAGTTAGACATAGGCCACTGTGAAATCTATGAGGTGGAGAAGAGTAAGGCAAGACCAACGCAAAGTGGGACATCTGGTCACCTTACAAGGATATGGCCAAACGAGATTAACAATTGAAGATGGTTGAACACAGGTGCAGGGGATATTGATATTATATGGTGGTTGGTTTTAGTATGGAGCCATGAGTTTGAATCTTTTGGTTTTACAATTTTTTGCAATTTCTTGACAAGGTCTTGATCCCGAAGCCTTTTAACCTGCCAAATAACAGTAAAAAAAGATAATGGGTTCAAATCCCATCTGGCCCAACTAAAGCTACAATCTACTTTTTGAGCCAGTTCCAAGCCTCAATAAAGTGAATGCATTTGGTGTAAAACATTTTGGAATAAAAATGGTAAAATGTCAAAGTCAGACAGGAACAATACATTTGAAAATTTGATGTTGCTTTGTGGAAAAATGTTGAGACAGAAACATTTTGAAAGAAAACTACAACTAAACTGTTTATCAAACTTCACCTCCCATAATGCAACACTCCAGCCAAGCAGGAGGACTTTCTAGGGCTGGGAGGGAAGTTCCTTGAAAGTAAAGTTCTTCTAGACGTGGATTTGGACCGATGAGGGCAGTATAGTTTGTATGTATTTAGCCACTCTTCCCACAGACACTTCTTTGCTCTCATAGGTCCAAATCCACATCTAGAAGAACATCCTTTGGACATTTTACCTTCAAGGAACTTCACTCCCAGCCCTAGAAAGTCCTCCTGCTGGAGTGTTGCATTATGGGAGGTGAAGTTTGATAAACACATCAACCCAAAGGGGGATTTACTACAGCAGCAGAAGTTCCTGGAAAATGCATGGGAACAGTTTTGATGTATGTTCAGACTTGGTGTTTAGTTTAAATGTGCATGTAATGTTTGAAGAGAGACAGATGCAGTCTAAATATTTTTATCAAAACATGAGGAGTTTGTGAATGGGTTTTCACACAAATGTAATTTGTGTCAAATTAGCTAGTAGCTAGTTTTGTGTCAAATTAGCTTGTTTTAACGGGGCTTTTGATGAGTGGTTAGGCCCGGTTGAGATCTGGCTTAGTGATGGTTTAGTCACTTAATTAACTTTTTGCAACATTTTACCAGGCTGAATATGGTTCTGAAAATACTTAGATGCCTGTATATTTCACACAGATGTATAAGACCAAGGACAGTTTCAAACCCCCACTAGTTCAGTAAAAATCCCATTCATTTTTGCCATAGACTTTTCGAAATAGAGTTGAATGTGAAAATGTCAATGGAGGCTAATCCTGTTGTAACTCAGGATCATATCGGCAATATTTTCAATCTAAACATCTCAAAGTTGTAAACAGGAAATTTGAATGTAATGTATGGCACTGAATCTCAATCTCATGATCTTTATCGGATCCACTTACTAAATACCACAAGTGCTAGCTGCTAACTTAGCATGTAAACACACTGATAAGAGTGTGTGGCGACCAACAGCAATGACTGTATGAACTGTTGGTCTTTTTGCAGTTACCCATGGTGGATAAGAGTCATTACTTCAATACAGTAGACCAATGCTATGGGTAAGTGTGGAGAAAGTTCTGAATATGTAAATAAATCCAGAACCTTCCATCATGTGACGCCCATTGGGATAACCTTGATACAACTATGCTAAAAGACACGTGTTATGGCAATACAACAAGGTCTGGTCTTGTGAGATAAACAGAATTTAACCGAGGCCGGTCTGTTCAGCAGCTTCAGCTTTTGGATAAAGACCAAATGAAGAGCATTAGCATTAGCATTTGTGACTCGATGAAACAATCCAGGCTAATTTAGGTCTAAATAAGGTAGTACCAGGAATGGCTACAGGAAGTGAATGGGAGGGGGGCAAAATAGAAATAAAATGGGATTAAATGTGGTTTAAATCGGGTTAAGACATTGCATTATAATCAGGACTAAGCAGTGGTTAGCACAAAAAAGAAGTATAGAGCCGAACTAAAATGTGAAGAGTAATGCTAAGGACTCCCTCTACAAAGTGAGACGGGTGAAAGCCAGTTGAAAATTCAAATGTAAAGATTGTCCAAACGTTCACCCTAGAAATACATGCAACAAACCTTTGTGTTCTAGTTCTGACCTTTCATGCATGCTCCGATGTGATTTACTTTCAGCCTTTTCTGAATGAACTTCCATAATACCATAATACAAACTCAGCCTGTCTGAACTATGCTGTTAAAACAAGAGAAACTGTATTGTGCAATTGATCCTCCTTTCTAAACAAATGCAGAGATAGTTGAGAGCTTTACACAGCTGCCAGACTCACACTGAGGGGACCTGCCTGAACAAGACGCCCACCATCGGCCCCCATCGCCACGGGACACAAGTGATCACCAACAGGGGGGCCATGTTGGGTCAAAAGACATATTTAGGTTAAGCTGGAGGTCAGAGAGGTTTAATGCATAGTTACTGTTAGTTTACAACACTCTTTCATTGTGGTCAATACAATAAACTGATTGTTCCTAGTTTAATGTCGAGGCTGTTTTCATAAACGTAGTTTGAGTTGCTGTTTATCAGAAACGATCAATGCATGAAAGCACTTCATAAAGTTGTTTTATAATGGCTCACTCAAAATCAAAATATGATCGATCTGATTTCTCCATGTTCCATCATGATGTTGTTCCAGGACCATCATGATGTTGTTCCAGGACCATCATGAGGTTGTTCCAGGACCATCATGCATGTTGTTGTTCCAGGACCATCGTGCATGATGTTGTTCCAGGATCAACATTGAAGTTGTTGGTTTTGGCAGGATTTTAACTGGTTAGGAATAGGGTCATGTTTAGGGTATTATATTGGTCCCTGAGTCTGGTTAAGGTTAGAACATCAACTGGTTAAGGTTAGGGTCAGGACCATGGTTAGGGTGCTTCATAGAAAAGATGGTTCTGGAACAACAACTACGATGATGACCCTAGACAACATCAACAACAGGGGAAATCAAATCAACCTTCAAAATAACAGTGAATTGCTAAAGTAATGTAAAATAGAACCAAAAAGTCCAAAACTCTAGCCACAAGGTCACTTTTGGGATGGTTGCATAAGTGGACTTTGTATAAAAACATATAGACTTCAAGAACACCGTACATAGATATGTAATACCTAGTTCGATTCAAATTAACTGCCACATGTATGGTTAGCTCTACAAAGACATGATAGCTCCTCTCCATCACCCCCCAGGATACAAAGTGACTTAAACCGACTTATAGACTGTTAAAAAGTCACATGCTGCTGGGACAATATTTTCAGTGCATCCAGGAGGTCTTTGGCCCCACTGGGATCAACTTTAGAGGCAGATAAAATGGCCTTATGTGAGTGAGCGTTACCCCCAGATGAGACCGAGGCCGAGGTCAGATGGAGATATGACAGTGCTTTCTCTCACGGCGGGAGGGAGACGATGCATGGATCAAACATGCTTCAAAAGAGCCTGACAGGTGTGGCTTATTATCTTTGAAAACCGCGTCAAGATTGCAAGAATGACAGTTATGTTACCCTCTACCCTACCCTTCCAAACGGGGAGCGTTGTTTTAGAGGCAGCATCTCAAAAGTCAATATCACACGAGGAACGATCGATCAAGATGTTGGACTTTTGTTTTAAAAAGTTCAAATATGGATGGTCTCTGGTGCCAAAGTTGTCGAACCTAACGCTTTTAAACAACAATTGTTTTTGCTGTTCAAACAACAGTGAACAGTGCATGAGAAACAATGAGCAAATGGTTCAATGAGCTGACAGATGCCTCAATCTGTGGGTGTCCCAGTGATCTACAGAGAATATACACATCTGGAAGAATAGATGTAAGTACATGTGCCAGGGCTAAATGTAAAGACATCCATTCATCTTTGTTTAACCACTGGCCCCATGTTTGCGCCTGATCTTCAAAGCCTTATTATCTCCACGCTCCATGTATCTAATGGATTTCTATGGAGCCTTTGCACACCCATGAAGCCTTGCATGTCGGTGCAGCCACATGATTGGTGACTTTAAAAAAAGCCAAACATCCTAGCGTCCTTACCCGTGGCTTTGTAAGCTAGCTCGCTAACTAACTCACACATGCTTCTGTTTGAAAACACGCCTCTTCAACTCTTTCTTCTCTTCTCCTGGTGACCTTTGACCTCATCTGTGGAGTGGCGAGGCCAGAGGAATGCTGGGTAAAACTTTTTGAAGAGTTAATGCACAGCTAGTGATAGGACTCTCCCAGTATTTTTTCTACTATGACCAGATGTCCCACATTTTCAGCTCAAATTTGTTGTCCCAGAAATTGAAGGTGTGTCCCAGATTTTGACTCAAATATTTGATTTATCTACAGTCGCTGATATTCTTATATATATATAATATTTCTCAATTTTCATAAATCTGTATTCTTTGTCGCACTTAAATTTTTCCACATTTGTCCAGTTATGTTCTGGTCACCCTATTTCAAGCAATGTAAATCCGGACATGGCAAATGACTGAATGAATGAATGAATAAAGAATACATTATTATGTTTTTGAAGCATCGTGTTGTGCACTGTAAAGAGAGTGGAGACACAAACATAATACAATAAAAACAAGCAATTTTAACAAAAACATTCCTGCTTTAAGTGCTTATAATGAGGTGAATTTCAGAAGACATGACAATTGATGGCTCCATGTTACAACAAAATCCGATGGAGATAGAAAATATTAATTTTACGATTATATTGAGATCAAGATCAAGATTTTATCACGTATTATTTTGTCTCATGCAGAAGACTATATAGACTTTATGAACGCTTCATACAATCTTTTCAACTATAAATCCAATGTTCATCAAAAAACATAATTACTGCATGCTACTAGTACTTCATGACTATCTTAGCGAGTCTAACGGTTCTTCCGATCCAAAGCATTTCATTGCATTTTTTTTTTACCCTGTGTATAAACTTGAAACCTTGAAACCTGAAACCTAATACTATTTATTTTTGATACACTGGCATTGTTACAGTAAAAATGGCGGCGAAGAGCGGTCGTATAAATGAATTCAACGATCTTTCCAGGTTAGCACAGTGGCGTAACTTCAAATCACAATTTGATTTTTTATCACCATATTGCACACCCCTAGGAAACTAATTAAATAGATGTAGTAGATCTACACCAATCTATTTATGGAGATGTAACCCTAACAGGTCAAGACCGTTGACTCTTGGCTCTTGCTCATAACTCACTCTCTGTTTACGACACAATTCAACCAATGCTCTGTCTCTTCTCTCTTTCCCATGACGGCTTTTAGACCCATTGTTTACACCCGGGCAATCTCACAAACCAAACCAACAAGGACGTCAATGTCTGCTTCCTTTAAGTCAAAGGTTGCACAGGGCTAATGGTTTGAGTCCACTGCTTATGCCATTTCAAAATACAACTTATACACGGGTCACAAAATGGAATATTAGACTGGATTTGATCTATCGGCTGGTCAAACTGGAATCAATGGTGCTAAAAAAGCATTTGGAGGCAGCAGTGGTAAATGATGTGCTCAGATTTAGTTCTGGGATAAATGCTTTAGTCACTACACTAAGTCTATTATTGTCAAGATAATGCACAGCTGCCGAAAAATACCCAAATAGGCCCACACAATTTCTTCTTAGGCGTGCCTCAAGGCTATGATTTTGGCCCAATTATTTTTGTTACCTAACACAACGCATGAATCCTTGCAATGGTACAGAATCTTTTTAAAATGTCAAATCAAGATCCTATCAGTGTTTAGTTAATAGATTAACAAATCAACCAATGCCAGGGACCTTTAACTCGGACATATTTTGGGCACATCCATCTTTGTCTCCATGCAACCATGTTAGTTATGTTTTGCAATCTCCCTTGTTGCCATTTTGAAGCCTTTTGTCCAAATACAAAGATGAATTGATGCTAACTGACCTCTGCAGAACTAAACTAAGGTCACATAGAGTTTACCTTCTTCTAGCAGCCATTTATTTCTCTCTGCCTGTCCTAACAGAGCCACCACAAGCGTGGACCTGTTAACTGTACAAAAACGTCCAAAGACGTGACCAATTCTGCATGTCTGACTTCTTCTTATGTAAAACAGCTAATACATTTGTGGTGACCTACAGGTTTAGCAGTTTGTCAGCCCCAAGCTTTCTCCTAAATCAATGCTAGACTCATTATTGTCATCTTCAGCTGATGCTATCTCCCGGACCTCCAGCATTTCTAATTGCTTGACTAGAGGTCAGACATTCCCCAGGTGGACAATTTTAACCAGGCAGCTTTATCAGAGCTGGATTAGTGACTGTGTCCCACTAGATGAAACAGTGTTGTGCTGGCAACTTCACATAAAAAAGTCTTGGGGACCAGGTGTGTGAGAGCTAGTAGCGTAGTCTTCCATGTCTGTTCAGGGCCGGTCATTCAGGACTTTCATATATGGCCTCTTCCCCTCCCATTTCAAACCACCTTGGTTCCTGATCTAGAATCTGTACCTGTTTTTAAATGCTGCTCACTCATGTGTAAATATGTAAATAGGGGTAAACAGGGAACGTCTTAATGTTGTGTCTGTATGGATGTTATTCTGTATGCTGTCATTGCTGCCTCTTGGCCAGGTCGTTGTAAATGAGAATTGCTTCTCAATCGACCAACCTGGTAAAATAAAAGTAAAATAAATAAATGGTTCCTCAAAATTACAAAAATATAACTTTGGAAAATTCCTTTCATAACAATTAAGTAACTCTGATTGACAGGGCACACTGTAATCTTGCGGAAACACATTTTTCCCAGAATCACAGAGTCAAATTTTTTTCAGCAGAACGTAGATTAAAGGGGTTTGCATCAGCATTTGTCTCCTTTGATGCCTATCACAGTGATTCCCAAATAATGGCCCAGAGAGTGTGACTATAGTTTCAATGTTCTAAAAGTCAAATTTTGGTTGTACTAAGAAAGTCACAGTAAACACACAGCAACTATGAACATTAGGCCGGTACATTCTGGTTATTTGCAGGGCTGACATGGAGACATACACAGACAGTCAACATTTGGATTAATTAAGGGGCCATTTAGATTTAGCAGTTGTCCTAACTCAACCATGTCTTTGGGTGGCGTGATAGTAAAAATCATTTTGACAACCACCTTGATCTGCAAAAAGTTATGTCACAGTGAATGAATATGGGATCAAAGTTCAGTGTCAATGCTTTACTGGCTGTACACCCTAAAATACATTATTCTTATGTGTGACTACTTGTATTTTCATTTGCATTAACTAACTGCTAAAATACTATTCCCTACCATACCCAATACAACAGGAACCTTTTTCATGTGATTCAAGGTAAGATTGAGTCTAATAAAGTCTCAGATAACGATAATTACCGGTAAAGTGCCTTCATGTGGTGCTTGCGCGTGTCTGTGTTCTGTATGTGGCTTTTATCATTCACACTGGCTCAACTCTTATGTGGTCATTCAGAAGTGGCAGATGGAAGCATGCACACTTCCTTTTCACTGTGTCAAACATTAAAAAGTCATTATTGTGCACACATTTTGTCAATTAAATGTCCCAAATCTCTTCCTGTTCTGATTGTAATATGCTTTGTGTGTTTTTAGGAAGTCCTATGAGTTTGAGGATCTGCTGCAGTCATCCACAGAGGGCTGCAGGGTGGACTGGTATGCACAGTCACGCCTCGGGCTAACACGCACTTTATCAGAAGAGAATGTCTATGAGGATATTATAGGTAAAAAGAGCTTACACATACCCAGAGTTGTATAGTTGTCACCCACTATACAGTATATTCTTTTGTTTGCATTGGCCATGGAAGAGAGGTGGCTGTGGTCAGCTATGGGGAAAAGAGGGCCTTAAAGGGACAACTAATCCAGGCTTTTTCAGCAGAGACAACAAAAGCTCACCAAAAGACAACATAATAAATAAAAATAGCTTTTTTTAATGAGTAAATGTAAAATGCTAATCTAGAGGTAAACAAATTGAATACATGAAGCTGTCAATATTTTAACACGGCCATTGAAATGATACTCTTCCCTGCAAATACTGCTCCTTACTAGCTCAACCACTGAGATGAGGTGATGAAGAGGCCAACCAATTCTCGACATGTTTTTCCTGCTCTAGTTTTTAATACAAAGCCGACCTGCTTCACTTTTAATAAAAAAAATTAAGCAGAAACCTGACCTGTGTTCTTACCTTATTGTCCCAGTATTATGCCAACCCCACCCAGAGCCTGTTCATTTTTATAACATATACAATAGAAGTGTTGTGTGTGGGGTCTTTGCTGTGGTTAGCTGCTGTGATTGTAGCTACAGCAGGGGGCCAGCAAACCACTCATAACGTTACTGGCCATGACTTCAATGTGTTTTCATCTAGTTTTTTGTTGTGCTCATTTAAGAATTTAATAGATTTAGGGCTGGCCAAAACATTTTAGCCCAGATTTTTTCACAAAGAATATATTGTATATATATTATATTATATATACTGATATGTTAACTTGATGTGTAACTGATGGAGTGCAGCAAATAAACTACAGCTATATAGTCTTATTAGTTACTGTCATTCATATTTACAAATATACTAAAAAGCACACTGACTGCCTCTGTACCACCATTGAACTTTACCAAATACAAGGTTGAAGTTTTACAGTACAACAATATTTTGAAATGAGAATATTTCCGAAGTAAATAATCCTATCACACACCCTTTTATGTAGATAACTGTTGGATATTCTCAAAGCATGGGTAACAAAAACTAACAATGATGTGAGGCAAATACCATTACAAAATTTACAAAATGTATATCTCTTATCTGCCATCATTGAGAAATAGCAGACCCTCTTTGCAGAAAAGGGACAGAACATCCCTTTAACTCCTACAGATCACATCTGGAGCATTGATTGATTTAGCAGGAGAGGGACGTTATCTATAGGGTCTACAGTTACATTCAGTGATTTAGCAATGCCTCCAACATCTGGAGCTGGATTCATCTGGAGAAATAAACACGAATGATATAAGAACAATACAGACTGTTCTTTGGATGGATTGTGTGAAATACAAATTAAAAACATGCAAATGTAATTCTTATTTTATTTTGAAGATCCTCCATCCAGAGAGAATCCTTATGAAGATATAGAGCTGGAGAGAAGTTGTTTGGGAAGTAAATGTTACTCACCAATGTCCTCATCCCCGGTTCCTGATACTCCAACTAAGGTACCTTCATTCATTAAACCAAAAATAAAGAACACATTTAGTGAACTTATGGCATTGTTCATAATAAGCAAAGTATAGAATAATTATAGAATCAGAATAATATAAACAAAATGTCACAACCCAAATTTATGGGATGCTGGATTTGAGCTGTGCAAGCCAGCGCAAGCCAGTGGGACATCTGGTCACCCTAAATACTGTGTTTTCACCAGATCTCGTCCAAGCCTGGCTTTTTTCGACAAAACTCAGAAAGGCGTAGCTTCAAACTATTGGAGCTGCGTAAAATCAACAAAGACACAGGCATCTCGTCACCATCACGTATCAGCCCTCCGTCCACCCCCAGCAGCCCGGATGACACCCCCTGCCTCTCGGGAGACCCCTACAATCGTAGACGGAGGAAGATTCCCAAGGTAATATTCATACACAATTGAACTCCCTGTTCTATTGTTGAGATAACGTTCATTTATCAGGCAGATTTTTTTATTGTTGTACTTGGGGTTAGACCTCACATAACATTTTTGACTTTATTTTCAGATGGTGTTGAAGATCAATGCCATATTTGAGGCACGACGAGGGAAAAAACGCATGAAGAGAGTGTCTCAGTCCACAGAGTCCAGCTCAGGGAGAGGTGAGGCTTTAAATCTATAGGCACATCCTCAACAAGTCATCCCATACGCCAGATTTCACAATCCATATTTCATAGGGTCCTCCTTGTGTGCATTATATTTTTTTTTATCTGTACGTAAATCAGTTCCTACATTTTAAGCCTGTGACCCATAGACCCCTATATTGTTTAATGTCTATTTAATATTTGCATTTTTTGGCTATTGCATTTAATGTTTTGTATAGGCATTATTGGTTTTTTGCTGACATATAATTTTTTTTGTAGTTACAGATGAAAACAGTGAATCAGAAAGTGACACAGAAGAAAAACTAAGAGGTGAGAAAATACATTGTACATACACCTGTTGAATAAAGCAATTTGCAGAGTCAGCAGGAAATGTCTACAGCCTATGTTCCTATGTATTTAGTAATAATGACTTAATTTCACAATTATTTTGCCATTTTTTGTAAATTGCTGAATGTCCTCTTTGACCCTCCATAGCTCACAGCCAGCGGTTGGTGTCAGTCCAGTCCATGCTGAGGCAGACGGGGAGGTACCGTACACTGGAGCGAGATCTGATGGAGCTACAGGAGAGAAAACTCTTTGAATATTTCATTGTTGTAGCCCTTCATAAAACCAAGGCTGGGGTTCCCTACCTGCCTGAAGTCACACAGCAGTTCCCTCTAAAGGTAAAATGCATTCATTCATTCAGCTATTCCCTTGATGGTCACCTGACACAGCAAGTCATCTGCCTCCATATAACCCTATCCTCTTCATCCTATTGTCTCCATTAATATCCTCTGCTTCGGCCATATTAATCATATTATACGGTGTAATGTAAAGTTTGGACATTTCCAGTCAGTGCCTATTTACCTCACTACCAACTTGAATAATCCACTGCCCCGAGCTTCATAGTGATACAGGCGACCAAGAAGCACTCAAAGAAGCACTAGCCAGTTAAGAACTGATCTACCGCTTAAAATGCTCCATAATGTTGCTTTAAAATCTACACTCACTGTGTCATGCTTCTATTCTTTTTGTGGTGTATTTTTTTTTTACATTTCTCTAGACATAATTGATCCTAATGCATGAATCCTTTGTATTTAGCTTGAGAGGAGTTTTAAGTTCATGCGTGAGACTGAAGACCAGCTCAAAGTCATCCCTCAGTTCTGCTTCCCCGACGCCAAAGACTGGGCACCTGTCGACAACTTCCCCAGGTCAGTTATTCTCAGCGCTACTGTCGCTCAAATGCACAAAAGTGAAACACAAGACGACTCAGGAATTTTCCAGGAGAGTGGTAATAGCTCAGCTGTTTTCTTCGCTAATAAGCACTTAGGCCAACGCTCAAACTGGAAGTGACCTTGTGAGCTTGTAAAGTTGAATGAGATTTTTACAAGGATGACACATGATTAGAGGGGAATATATGAATTTATCACCTTGCACCTGGTTTGCTATCACAAAGCTTCACCGAGCTTTGTATGCTATCAAAGATTGGTACCTGCTGCTGCCATAAGCTTTCACAAACACTCCCATTGTTTAGACCAGACCATCACATTATGTCAAGTCAAGTCATTTAGTCATGCACACATCTTCAAGACACACATGTTGAAGTTTAAACCAAGGATCAGAATAAAGCTGCCTGGGATCTAAAACTTCAGCGAGCGGCAGTTCTGTAAGCAAAAATGCCTAGTTGATGCTCGAGCTTGATAGCATTATCCAATATCTGCAAGCATAGACTTTCAACACTTCGTAGTTTAGATCAGCAATGACCTCATGATTAGGGATAATTATTACCTACTAGCAAAGGTTTGAAAGATGAGAGGCTGCCATCACACACCTGCAGAGTGAGTCAACATACAGGCGCTTGACACTTTGGTCTGTCAAGAAGGTCGTCAATGAATACTTCAAGTGCAGTCTTTGAGCATATATTTGCAAGTACAAAGTCTTTTTGTTTGATTTATCATTGACTAACTATTGTGTTTCTTGTTTTGCTCTAGTGAGACGTTCTCATTTGTGTTGACTGGTGAGGATGGAAGCCGAAGATTTGGTTACTGCCGGAGACTGCTGGTATGTTTCAAAATTGTAAGGATTTTCTGGTTGACAACAAAAAACATCTGGTATTTTTATTGATATTGATAAGTACTTGAATCCAAGGCTCTGATCACTATAAAGTGATACAATATGACGTGCCACATTATTATGCCACATACTACCTGTCTATTATGTATTATTTAGAGACACATCTTCAAAATAATGACAAAACACTATTAGTACTGTGAACACTGTGAAGTCTATCTACTATCGCAAACCTGTTTTTGTTTGAGCAGCAGTCTTGTGACACTCCAGTGTTTTGAATCTCTGCTATTTTCTGTTGTTTGTTCACAGCCCAGTGGTAAAGGCCGGAGGCTCCCTGAGGTCTACTGCATTGTCAGCCGCCTCGGGTGCTTTGACCTCTTTTCTAAGGTACATCATGATAGGAAGAAATCAAATCAAATACACTGAGTTTCTCACATACTTGCACACATAAGGCAAAAGTACAGCTCTGAATCCACACAGTTAGGCCCTCCCTATAGATGCTGTTTTCCCACAGACTTTACTAGCTCTGGCTCCAGTTTCGCAGCATATGTGAAGCTGATGTGGTTACTGCAGTGGAAAAGTCTCCCTGTAATAAGGTTCACGTTTATAAGCATCTTGACTGTGAAAACATTCCCAATCCTAGCCAGATTATTAGGTACTCTTGCGCTTAACTTTTTTTAATGGAATCGCAAATCAATTTATTAAGTTCTGGGATATGCTGAAGACAAACCTGCTGAAGTTCAAACAAGCCTCAGAATGGAGACGGAAGGTGATTTAAATGACATTGAATGTGGCCTAGACTAGTCAGACAATTCAGTATCACACAACACACCAAGAATGGTCCCAAAAAAGAGCAAACATTCAGTGAGCGTCAAATCTGTGGTGAAAATGCCTGGTTTAAGATCCTTGCATACAACAACATTAAGTGTTAAGGCTATCTACAAAGTGGTTGAGATAATAACTGAAATAGTGTAAAATTGAACTGCACTTTTCATCCTTATTTAGATCCTGGATGAGGTGGAGAAGAGGCGTGCCATCTCTCCTGCCCTGGTGCAGCCCTTCATGAGGGGCATCATGGAGGCCCCCTTCCCTGCCCCAGGACGAACCATCACTGTCAAAAACTTCCTCCCTGGATCTGGGACTGAGGTGAGTGTATGTTTGGAAATGCACTCAACATAATAACATGTGCGGTTATATACTGCTGCACACATACTTATCATGTTTTTTTGCCTAAGTGTCCACTGCAACTTCATTTAGACCTGTTTTTAAGGTTCTTTTTGTGAGACAGAGAGCTTTGTTTACCTGCTTACGTGACGCTTCTGACGATGACTACAGGAAGTAGTCGAAACATGTTAAGCAGGTAAAC
>JAVQKC010178775.1:0-11118 GCA_036025475.1 Philypnodon macrostomus
GACGTATGGGGCAGACGTATGTGGGGAAGACGTATGGGGCAGACGTATGGGGCAGACGTATGAGGCAGACGTATGGGGCAGACGTATGGGGCCCTTTCGTCGATATACACCTTGCTGTCGGGGACGACAGCACAGGCCTAGTTGTTTTGTGCAAAGATGTTTTTTTTTACAGTAAAATAGAGTAAAATAGTGTCTGTTTTTACAAGTTAAATACTATACTATACACATATAAATTGCATTGTTTTGTCTGTTTGGTAAGGCCTACAAAAGTATATCAGACATTACCTTGAATAGCTCCATGTTTTACTCTCATCTGAGTCATTTTTTGAATGACAATACTTGCTCAGGTTACACTATCTGCACCTCTGCTATCTAAGGCCTGGTTGGGACTTTTAAGCTCCTCTGTCTGAAGCCCTCACTCGCTCTGACAGATCATTTCCTTTTCCCTACGGACAAAAGTTCTCTCAGTAATTTTGCTGTTTTTTTCATGTGTGACATGAGATGGCTGGTGAGCTTGGAGAGCTGTGTGTGGAAGTTCTGTAAAGTCAAGTTTTCTCTCATCTTTTCTCGCATGAAGTCAAGTGCGACTGCACGTACCGTTTCTCAGCACAGAGGCAGCATGGGGAGAAAACTTCAATCACCCCACAGCAATGCGTTACACCATTATAGGAATGTAAAAACAATTTTATGAAGGTACAAAAATCCTGTATTCTGCTTTAACCTGGTTCAGAACTAGAGACCGTTTAGGGTTAAATCTGACTCGTTTTACTACTTTCTTCTTAATACTAGCAGAATTATGGTTAGGCCAGGGAACATAGTATAAGTGTACTTATTCAAATGGAAGATAATTTTAGAAAAAAAAAATTAAACAAGTCAGATAATCTATGCCTAAAAAGTAAATAAATCTAAACTAGTCAAAGTAACTCAACCTGAATTCAAGTAACAAATCTAGATATTGAGCAGTTGTAGGTTTGCCTTTTCAGGAGGTTTGCCATTGAGGGTCTCTGCAGGGGTCCTCCACGTACTCATGTCAATAGGCTGGTAGAGGCTGCTGCTTCTCTGTATTTTTAGCTTTTTTCCTTTTCTTGACTTTTTGAATTTATGTGGCCAATCAAAACGTTATTTTAGTTTTTACGCTTTGGTGATGGCTATAATCATCATAACATTATAAAAAGCCAGCAGGCAATCACTGTCCAGAAAAGAGGCAGTAGTAGAAAGTGAAAGAGACTTTGATTGGATGCTAATCTTTGAGAGGAACTTTTGTAATAAGTTGGTTCTGGATGTTAGTGCTCCTAGGCTAATAGCTTTGGTCTGAATCTGATTGAATCTTAAGAAGCCCAGCTGCAGCCCTGATGAGATCCACTCACATTAGATCCAAATACACACCTGCTTGTATATGCCCCTTAGATAGTATTGACAACCAAAGTACCAACTTGTATAATAAACTTTTGAAGCAACAACATAACTTGTTGTTCTGGGGCCTTTGGTTGAGTATGTGTATGTCATAGAATAGTTTGTTGTTAGTCTGTGGCGCAGTGGGTAGGCGCTCGCCCTTTAACCAGAGTGTCGGTGGTTCGAGTCCCCGTCAAAGCATACACTGCCGTTGTATCCCTGGGCAAGACACTTAACCCACATTGCGAATTAATGTGGTTGTGTGATTGGTGTTCAGTGGTGGTCGGAGGGGCCGTAGGCACAAACTGGCAGCCACGCTTCCGTAGTAGTAGCTTACCACCATCAGGTGAATGAATAATACAAAAAAACAAAACAAATATGTAAGTTTTGAGAAGGCCTTGGGCATTGTAAAGCGCAATATAAATCCAATCCATCATCTTCGGACCAAACAGCTGGTCGTTGGTCCAGCAGACATGGTCCGCACCAAGCTCTGGTTCACACTAATGTGAAAGAAATAGTTTGAACTTTCGTACCAAATCCAGGACGTGACAGACGTTTACAGACGCAAAGAAGCGCAAACGTAAGAGAGAAAAGTGAAGCAGGTCTCAAGATGATACATCAGACTCATGGCTTATGTGGCTTTATCCTCCGCTACAGCAGCAGGCTTCTGTGTAGCCCATAGTTTATAATATAGTGAAATAAACGGCTCCTAAACAGTGCATTATCCTTTCTGTATTAACTTTATATCATTACTACAATCTTTCTCATTATAATCTACACTAGTTTTGTGATTATATCTGTCCATTTTAACTGTAAAACAAGAGGCTAAAGTCGAAGCGTTTCTCCATATGAAACCAAAAAAGAGATAAGAAGATGGCTCTTTTTCTGTGTTTTCTCCAGGGTCTGGAACTTTTTAAGCCTTTAGATCACAGCTAAAGACTCACCGATTCAAACTGACTTTTGACTCTTAGTGTGGATGGATTTATCTTGTCTGTGCATTTCTGTAATTTTCATGTTTCTATTTTTGACTGTTGTTGCATTGTGTGAAGCGCCTTGTTGCACTGTTTAGCACTGTAAGGTGCTATACAAATAAATATTGATTGAAAACAGCCACAACACATCTTCCCGAGACATGCCCTCATTGTCATTGCGACATCAGTGAGCACTTCACGAAAAGTCTGATATTTCAAAAGTTTAATTTGTGATGTGAAAGCAAAAGTTTATGAACCAAATAAAGTGCAGACCTTAGTGCAGACTTTCAGGAGTGAAAATGAAAATGTCAAAAAATAACATGTATTTTGGTTAGCACTAATGGTGCATTCATGTGGATGTCGGGAACTAGGGACATTTTTTCCCCCCCGAGTTGAAAAATACACATGAAAGCTCACATAAGTCGGAACATCCATCCATCCATTTTCTTCCGCTTGTCCGAAACCGGGTCGCGGAGGCAGCAGTCTAAGCAGGGAACTCCCACCTTCGACCACCGCCACATTGCACCAGCCCTTTATGGTACCTCCCGCTGGTGGTGGGTCCACGGGAGGTAAGTCGGAACAATGAGTCCGAAACATTTGTAGTGCTTGTCCGTCAGTTTTCTTCATCCAGATTTGGATGAAATTTTCAGGGATGGTCAGGAATGACACATTGAACAATTGAGATTTTAGGAGTGATCTGAATCATGGTCTGGATCCAGGATTTTTTCAAAACAGCTGCCTTGGTGGAGGTCTTCGCTCTCCGAATGCTTTCTAGTTGACACTATTTCCACTCCTCTAATCCATGACAATAACCAACACATGTTTTCATTAGTCTATTAGCTCCTTTAATCTCCATTGACTTGTGCAGGTTGGGGCCTGGCAATCAATTCTGTCTTTTCTAATTATTGAAAAGGTGCTGTCAAATGTACGAATGCACCGGGGAGTAGTCTTCTCCCTCCCGCCAAGATGCTATAGCTTTATGATGGTCTGACCATAAAGTGTAACATTTGCACAAAAATATTTAATTGTCTCAGTTTAGGTAAATCAGGCAAACTACAAATATGTGCATTCAACTCACATGGACTATTTCACATTGATACAATTTAAGAAATCTCAAATACAAGAATGTGTGGATTAAAGGTGATAGAAGTATTTTTATAATTTTTTTTGCAGGGGGTATGTGCTCGCCCTGCAATCAGAGGGTCACCGGTTCGAATCCCCACCTGAGTGTATACTGTTGTGTAACCCACATTGCCTGTGAGTGATTGTGGTTGTGTGACTGGTGTTTGGTGGTGGTCGGAGGGTCCATAGGTGCAGACTGGCAACCACGCCTTCTTCAGTGGGCCCCAGGGCAGCTGTAGCAACAAAGTAGCTTGCCACCACTGGGTGTGACTGAGGTGTGAATGAATAATTTAACTGTAAAGCGCCTTTGAGTGTTGAGAACAATTTGTAAGCAGAGCAACGTTTCACTTTTTTCAGTGTAAATATGTTTGGTTACATTGGTGAGGTAAAAAAAAGTAATATTTACAGCCCCTACATTTAAGCTAGAAGTTCTTAAAGAAACATTGTAATACATTTGGCTCTTTCTAGCTGGCTGATACAACTGCACACTGGAGTTGGTTGATAAGGAAGAGTAAGATTTGCAAAAAACAGGCCTTTTATTATATCTTATCATATATTATCTCTTATATTATATATATATTGTGAACACAACAGATGTAGTGGAGACCGGACATTAACTAGCACCACGGTCAATGAGCAGCACCAAAACTAGAGCAAAGCTATATCAGAGAGTCGCTAAATGCTAACATTAGCATTGCCACAAAAACAAAAGGATGGCATCAGGCATCCCACAATGCACCTTCTTAAAGACACATGCAGCACTCAAGTACAAAGAGAAGATGCACAAAGCTATTACTACATCACTGAGTGGCGCTCATGTGTGCTTGATGTCAAACTCTGAATTTTCCTTGACTATAATGCACACTTTGGAGTGCCCACACCGGCACACACATAATTTGCCAAGGCCTGCACTAGACAATGGCCAGTTAGGCGCATTTAGAGTCACCATATATTGCATATCTTTGGATGGTGGGAGTAAGCCAGCGTACCAAGCGGGAACCCATAATAACCAAACATATTTATTTAATAGAGTAAGCTTGTATCATCCTAGTCGTGTTTATTAACCTTTCTCTAATCTCCTTGTGTCACTGTCCCTTTGCCGCTACAGTAACATGACTTTGAAGAGCTGATATCTTGCACCAGCAGATAAATGAAATCCCGGCGTGCTTTCAGGTACATCACATAATTAAATAAATGTGGGTGCATCAGGTATGTGTTTGCCTGTGTACTTTTTTAATTAAATGGCTTGACACCGGCGAGGGGGGGGATGATGGCGAGACCTCCCGGACAGTGACTAAACGCCGTGCTGGTTCATTTGGAGTTTGTGTGTGGGTCGGAAAGGGGGTGATAGCTGGAAGGTGTCATGGCATATCGGCCCATCTTTTTATTAGACGGCGCCTGTAACGAGTAATTAGCTACCCACCGAGAACGTGTTTGGTTGGGCGGTCGATGCGGTGAGGAGTGGGATGGCAGCACCGCGGGTCAGGGATGACTCCTACAGCTCGTGTTTTTGACTGCGGAGGTCTGTAAATCATCAAATATCTGTGAAGGGACATGGAAGGAAAGAAAAATGGAATAGACTGTATTAAAGTGACTGGGGTTTTCTGTGATTCGTCAACTGAGAACATAGAAGGTGATTAGAAACTGGTCATCAATTTAACACCAAATAGTGTTAGGGTCAAATCATTTATGTATAATAATAACTGACTATAATCTCTCTAAGTGGAGTCTGCATGTTAAGGTTATGGCTACACTTTATTGCCCCCGTAGGGAAATTAATCCTCTGCAATTGACCCATCCCATAATGCCACATATCAGGAGCAGTCGGTAGCCGCAGTGCAGCACCCGGGGACCCATCTCCATATCTTCAGCCAGGATCTTAGTCAGGATGAACCTAGTTGGAGGATTAACCTAATGTACATGTTTTGGGTTGTCCTCCGTGTGTTACTGTGGGTTCTCTATGAGTATTCTGGCTTCCTACCCTCATACAAGGTCATGCATGTGATCATCCAGTAATTGTCCCTCATGAATGAATGTGAGAGTGATTGGTTGTCTGGCTGTCTATGTCTCAGTGTCAGCCCTGCGACTAACTGGCCATTGTCCAGGGTGTTCCCCGCCTAAGGCCCATAGTTACTGGGATAGGCTCCAGTCACCCGCGACCCCAAATGAGAAAAGTGGTAGAAGATGAATTAATTAATTATCAAGACACTTTACATTTCCAAGTTCATCATTTATTTACTACTCATGCACACAATGGTGAGCTTTTGTTTTTTGGGGTTTTTTTTATGGCAAAATTGTATTTTTTGTCAAATGTAAATTTGACATTTTTATGGGTCCATTTTGACCTGTAATATTTGAAATAATATTTACGTGCCGTTTACAAGCTGAATAGAAAACGCCCCTAAACATCCATATCTCATTCTGTGTTTATACAGATATGATGAGGTGAAGAAGGTGGAAAAAAACAAAAAACGTAGGTGTAGTGTACCTACTTGTCCAGTTGACTGCACTGTGTGTTGCTCTAACACTAGACACAGCACCAACACTACAGCAGAGGAAGTCATAGTTCTGGTCTGACACTAAAGCTGGGCATGCAATGTGGGTTATGTGGACAAATGGACAGTATTCACTCTGGTTGCAGGGTGAACGTTTACCCACTGCGCCACTGCCATTCCTGTATTGTTGTGTAGATGGAAGATGTATCCAGAGCTGCTGTCATGTGAACAAGGATTTACATTATTATGAATACATAACAAATCATTTGTGCGGAACAATTCTGATTATCATGATTTTTCATGTAATGTATTTTGAGTCCGTTATCTGAGGTCAGCACAAAACACTGTCATCACTAAAACTTTCACCTTCAACAGGTCTTACCTCCATCTGCCTTCGCGACTACCATGTTGGCACTTCTCAAACCCTGACATTTTTACAAATCTGACTGTCGCCCCTAAACCCCTTTGGGCCCTGAGCTGTTGGTCTGTCTTTGAGCTACGTTATTTCAGCTGGAAGAGAATTTAAGATTATTTCCTGGTTTTAAAACAATTTAACAATATTCACAATGCATTAAATAAATAAGTATATTTCTGTAGCTGTTGTAAAGCAACTGTTATTTTCAAGTTGATGCAAGGACAAAATATTAACACAACAATAGTTTGCTGCTCAGAATAATGTAGTGTGCACTGAGAGACATTGTGTAGGAAGCAAAGAAAGTCGTTTTGCACTAAAGGGCCAGAATATGACAAATAATGGCCAATGAGTGAGAATTCCCCAGAATAAACATTGGGCAGTCCGATAAGTGCTTACATAAATGAGAGTTCTGTATGCTCGGGGAGTAGTGACCCCACAGGCTAGAGGACTACAATACATTAACGCAAACAATAGCAAGTCGTGTTGATGTTTTCCACATTTAAAATCTTTTAAAATATATAAACAAGTTTTGGGTGGTTACAAAGCATTAGGCAAGTGAAACTCAAACTTCACCCAAGTACTCTCACAAAATATTTGGCACCATTTATTGAACTGAAGCCAGTGTAAAGTCAAATAATAACTAGACCTACGTTGTCATCCCCGACAGCAAGGTGTATATCGGCGAAACGCCCCCATACATCTGCCACAACTGTCACAAACGGGAACTTTAAATCAGACATTGTGTGATTTCTAAGGGTTTTTATATTGTTAATGAGCAATTAAGAGGCCCCGCCCCCAAACCATGACAAACATGTAAAGGGTCTGTTTGACTTCTTTGATTTTCTGGATGTTTGTGAAGAATGTTTTTGCCAAATTTTAAAAATTTCCTTAAAACTACAAACTTCTTTCAGTCTATAGGGGGCGCTAAGAAGTACCAATCTCAATCGTACTTCTACGATGAATATTAATTAAGTAATTACTTAATTACGGGCTAAAATTGTGAACGCAATACGCAAAGTCTTTGCTGGATCTTTTTCAACTGTTGCACACAGGTATATATCATGAATACGCTGAACTGGATTGAGTTCACCTTCAACACACCATCAACACATTCATATGCAAGGTTGTAGTGTCCTGCCCAAGGACACAACAAGAATAAAAAACTCGGTGGAGTGAGGGTCCTACTGCCAACATTGCAATAGGTGGATGGTCCAATGATTGAATTTGACCTGATTTAGACTTGGTTCAATCCTGGTTTAGTCCTCATTTAGACATTTTATCATCCTTTGCGTTTGACCCATTCCAAAACACCACTAAGGCAACCTATAGGGAACAGTGGGTGACCAGACACCCATTTCTAAATCCTGAGCTAGGATCTTGGTCACGATGTAGCTGCAAGATTAGCTTGACTTGATAATGTATGGTTTAAATTCTGCTTTAGACCTTTTAAAAAATTTTTTTAATCCTGGTTAGCCCTGGTAGTCCAATTTTCAAGTGTTTTTCCAGGTTGTGTTGGCAGAGGTGGTAACTTTTTTAAATAAATTGTACTCCATATAGTAGCTTTACTGCACACTACTTTTTAATTTTAATTGAGTAATAACATATTTGATGTAACTGTAATTTTACTTGAATAAAATCTTGGAACTCTAGAAAGAGGAAGAGTACTTTTACCACCTCTGTGTGTCATGTAAGCAGCTTTATGTGAGCTTAGTTCCTTGTGCATTCATTTTTTTAAATATTATTTACGTTTATAGTTTATCTTTTGAAAATACTAAAATGTGTTTATTATATATATTTTTTTTTTGGCAGATTACAACAAAATTAAATATCTGACATTAAGCTCAAACAGTAACTCAGGACTTGAGTAGTTTTTTCACACAATACTTTTCTACTCTTACTTGAGTAATTATGTGAATGAGTACTTTAGAGTGCTTGCCCCAGTGTTGTGAGTTTGAATCCAGCTCACAACATTTTGCCGAATGTCACTCCCCGCTCTTCTCCCTGATTTCCTGTTAATCTACAGTCCTCCTATCAAATAAAGCCAAAAAATAGATTAATAAGTCAATACCTGGATAGACAAATATTTCCTGTAGTGATATTTGGTGTAAAAAGTTTGACAACCACTTCCATAAATCATAAACCCACATGTTCCCAAATTTCCCACATTTGTGCAGCCCTGACTTCATATTGTAGGGTAGATCATGCCCTTCCTAGTGGAGAACAGTGGGCCTGGTGTGAGAGCTGCAGGCCCTGCTTTGATAATTAACCCAGCCATCTGTGAGTCCAAGGGGGGCACCTAACGCCTCCAAACCACCACACACATACATACAGACAGACAGAAGAGCTCAATGTCACACAGGAGTTTAGCCATTAGACAAGAAATATACATGAACAAGGTCATTATCCTTTAAATATACCGGTCCTTTTAGACTAGGGCTGCATGATATGGGAAAAATATTTTATATTCGATAATGAATATTGTTATATTGATTTTTTTGCAAACCTTTGATGCAAGTTCAATTAAGCAGAAATATTCCTTATATCTAATAGTAGTTAAATTTGCTTCAAAACCCACACTTAAAGACTAAACTAGGACTGACCCCTAATTTACACTGAATCCGTTGCGTCTCCTGTACATCTCCGTCACGTTTTTGAATTTACACCGAGTATGTTGTGTCTCCAGCCAGAACTTTCGAGTAGTTAACTAAACACCAAACAGAAGGACTTGTCTGTCTCGGCATTTCTCTTTCTGTGTGAGAAGCCTTCCAAACTCGGCCTGTTTCACTCGCTAACTGGAGCATGTAGGAGCGTCTTGACTTGGGATGAAACAACGTGTGTGGGGCACAATCTAAACTGACAGACTGATTTGGATGGAGTTCTATTTGTTGTGGCTTTTAAGTGATTTTTTTGGGTCACAACACATTCTCATTCACGGCTCTAATAGTGAAAACTGTAATTATATGTCAGGATAAAGATCATTGGGTCATTGTAATGCATTTCGATTTGCGATATGGATATTGCAATGTTCAAAAGTTAGATACAGAGTGCCACTGGGCTTCATCCTTGGTCCCTTTCTATTCACGCTAAACATGCTTAGGTAACATAATCAGAGAACACAGCATTAACCACCATTATTATGCAGATGACAATTAAATTAAACCAATTCATTAACGGTATTAGGTAGGATCAATACAAAATGTTTTTTTAAAAAAACAAATTCATTCTCAAAAAGGCCTTTACTGTACATTAGAACAGGGGTTCGCAAACTTTTCAGGCAGAGTCCCCCATATATTGGCAAGAAAATCCCGGGACAACCTGTCCCCAGAAGGAGTTAAAAAATACAATTATGTCCTGGGCAAAAAAAGGCCTACTGTATATAATTTAACAATTTAAATGCTGGTGTAATGCTTTACTTTGCATGGTTTATTTTTAAATACACTACAGTTAGGACTAACTAACTAATGTAATTTATTAGAAAAACCAAAAAAAAAATATTTCTGTAAATCATATTGTCACCCCAACTTTGGGAACCCGTGAATTAGAACACCATAAATTATGCGTACTGAAAGAAAAAGTTATATTCATAAACTTGTGACTCTAAAAATGGTCAACCAATAATAGATGAGGCTACTCTTTTTATGATTACATTTTTAGTGCACAATTTTATTAAAAAAATTCATTACAAAAATTAATTTAAAATAATGCTAAAGAGTGCCACTTTTTGCTGTTGTATCTGTTTTTTTTTTTTTTTTTTTTTTTTTTTTTATAGTACACAGTAGTAACCACACGGAAAACTATCATGTTACACATTAAATGCTTTCTTTTAGTTGGATTGTGTAGAGCCATATGCAGTAAAAAGACAATTTGGGCCAAGCCTGAGGGCCACAAAAGATTCCTCTGTGGACCACATTTGCCCCCTGGGTCATAGTTTGAACACCACTGAAATAATGTGACCAGTATATACTGCAAAAGGGGTTTAGGGATCACATTTTTGGTCCATGACGTATACGGGGTGCAATTTCATTTAGAGTGAAAATGAAATTTATATGGATTTATGAATGCAAAATTTCATTTTAGCTCATTAGACAAAAAGAAAGACAGCTGTAATGTGTAGCATCAACAGTGGGATATTCTCAAGCTATTGAGTACATGGGTGTTTGTCTTTGTTGTCACAGTGACAAGAGGCGGGTTCCCTGTTATTAAAACAATAGGAGGATGCCTTCTGTCTCCATGGTGATGAGAGGGCGGTGTCACTCTAATGTTTACAGTATTAACAGAGCTTGGATATACAGTGTGGTATGGAGTTAGTGTAGAAAGATAACAGACCAGTAAAATCAATGATATTGTTCTCAGTTATTGTTAAGGGACTTTCACACACATATATTGTTTAGTTCAGACTTTTGGGCTTTCCAACTTGCTTTGAAGAGAATTATCAGGTGCAAAATGTCCAACACAATTGCATTAATGGAGAGAACAAGATACAATATTCTGTGAGCAGCAGTTGTGTGGGCAAAAATGCCTTGTTGATGTCAGAATTCAGTATGTCCATAACCCCTCATTTACACTGAATCCGTCGCATATCCAGTACGTCTCCAGAACCATCGAGTTGTGACTAAACACCAAACAGAGGGACTCGTATGATCAGCTGTAGCCTGTCTCTGCCCTCTCTATCTGTGGGAAAAGAGCTCCAACCTCCCCCTCTGTCCCTCACTAACGCGAGCAC
>JAVQKC010178805.1:0-15478 GCA_036025475.1 Philypnodon macrostomus
ATATATATATATATATATATATATATATATATTTTTTTTTTTAAAGCGATAAATGGAATCAAAAATATTTTTTTAGTGATTGCCTTATGTGTCTAGTAAGTAAATCTATTCATCCATTCTACCAGGTAATACCAGACAAATGGGCATAACCAGTCTAAAAAACAAACACAAACACAAACACAAACCATTGTTAGGGTCAACACACAGTTAAGTATTATATTCAACTGCTATCACTACGTTTTCATATTCTGTATTGGTCAAATTTAAATATAAATTTTACCACATTACTCAAACTCAAAACCGGCTGTATTTCCAAGACTTTCCAGCACACTATAAGCATGTGATTTTCTCCTGAGCTTATATATTGATTTGATTATACTAACCCATGATACATTAACCTACTCTTTCTATTTTCAAATGGGCAGCTACAATGTTCTTACCACACAATTTGAAAGTGTGTTTGATTTCTGAGTAAAAAGTGATCTCTAGCCTCACTAACCTTTTTCATTGCATCACTCTTCATATTCACACTCTGGCCACTCTGTAAAAAAGATTTTATTGTGACGTTAAAAAGTCCTGTGGGGGTTTTGGGAGAGTGGAGCACAGTGGTCATGCTAAACCAGACTTGGCCCTGGTACTAACACTACATTCTTCTTATGTGGATTTAGTGGCATAGACAATTGAATTACAGATGTTGGCTACAATGTATGACCCAATGTGATTTTAATCCTAAACTCCAAAGTAGAATAGCTGCATTTTTTGCATTATACAAGTTTGAAAAACTGAAAGAAATGTCCCACCACTTACAACAGTGCCCGCCCACCTCCGGTTCCAGAAGTAAAAATCCCATTCATTTTTGCCATAGACTTTTTGAAACATTTTTTTAAGAGTTTAAAAGATTGGTGGAGGCTAATCAGCTATTAAAATGTTGTCAAATATAATGTTAAAAGTAAATAATTTTGTTAAACAGAATGTGAAAAGTAAATAATTTTGTCAAAAAGAATGTGAAACGTAAATATTTTTCTCAAACAGAATGTGAAAAGTAACACTTTTGGCAAAAAGAATGTGAAAAGTATAAGATATATTCTTCTCTCTGCTCCTTTTCATTTGAGTTATTGTATTGTCATTTTAAATGAAATAAATGAAATAAATACATGTGGTAACTCAAGATCATAGAGTGAATATTTTCATCTAAAATGAAAAAATTTAATTGAAAAACTCATTCATAGATTTTCCTGTTGACAACTTCCAGATACCTTTTTAGATCATGATGAATTGTAAACAATATATAGGTATTTGAATGCATTCTATTTAAGGTTTTATCAGTAAACATGGTAGTTTATGGTATAGTTTGTTTAGTCTTAATTTAGTCTAAAATTTGACCTGGATTTGTCCATATTCTGACCTAGTTCAGACATGGTTTAGTCCCTACTTGTTTAGAGCTGGTTTAGGCTTAGCTAGGTTCGGTTTAATCTTGATATATGCATTCTAATAAAATACTTGGACAGACACCTACGCATTTCTAAGGTTGCACCCGGTGAGAAAAGTTTGACTCTCATTGTGTTAGTGACCACCTTTTGGTCCTTGCCTACCAGTTGATTTGGCCCATTTCAAAACCAAAAATAAAGCTGTTAACATTGTCCATTAGATATATCATTTCCACTCCACATCCACTAAATCTGTAGCTTTACTTTTCAACAGCAGTGAGCAGAAGTGTGGCAACGTGAGCTAATGTTCTCACCGCTCCATGTGGGTTAGACAAACTGTGAGTCATGAGCTGTTTGTGTGATGCCCGTTGACTCCACAATGACTGTTCCTGTGGGTCAAACAAAAGGAAAGGTAGGTCAGAGGTGAGGCCTTTCACTGATAAGTCTAAAGTAAACAGTTCAGTTAGAGGCTATGTTTAATGACAACAAATGGGGATATAAATATACATTATTTTCAGGGGTTGGGTTGAGTAGTAGTAGTTTTACTCAAGTATTAGCACTGTTGTAAGTAAGGAGGAGACGAAACATAATAGGTCAAAAAACAACTTTCCAAAATAAGATTCAAAGTAATGTCAAATGTATTTTATTTTTACTTTTGATTACTTAAACTGACCATTGAAACATTATAGAGAAAATACATGTATGTCCAACAAAATGAAACTACAAATGCAACATTTTCAACATAAAGCTATACCTCAATAACATATAGAGTGAGTAAAAGTACTTGAGTTCCACGATAATACTCAAACAAGAGTTTTTCTACTTAAAAAAAGGAAATATTCAATAATGGTGCGGTAAAACTACTCTTAGAAGTTCAATATTAATTAAGTTACTTGAGTACCTCATTACCCACCTCTGAGAAGTGGCAACCATAATGCTCCTAAGGCCTTTCGACCACCACCAAACACATGAATACATAGGAAAGTCCTTGTCTTGCTCAAGGACACAATAGTATGTACTAGTTGGAGTGTGAATCAAACTAACAACTCTTGTACATTCTAAAGACCAGCAGTGAATGAAGCAAGATAAATTCATCACTCTTACACAATACCCAGTCTCCTTAAATAGTCCTCAAAAATCTCCTAAATGATTCATCTTAAATATTACAGTCTTCTTTATGTAAGTTTGATGGAACAGTGGGGAGCTAAAGAGATAAAATCACTCTGAATAAACCATTGCAAAGCTTCAATATTCCAAAAGCCCTTCCGCCCTCTTCATCCTCTTTTCTAGTTTTGTATCAGATTCACAGCTACACCAGCGGACGACATACAATACAATATTTTCTGTTTCCCAAAATGGCTCGACAATGATCCATTTCTTGGATCTACACCACTCTGAAACTATCTAGATATTGGCTTTCCCAAACAAAACCTGAAGAGCTAGAGTGCGGGGAGTGACATCTCTGTGGTGGGCAGTAGTTCACTTGGGGATAGAATGGTTAGAATGGCCGCAAAAAGCACTAACATGGTAACTGAAGGAGATGTGGTGTAAACATGGCTAAGATGGGCAGAAGTAGCCGGATTCAAACCCACAACCTACCTGCAACATTGACCAATGACGTGCTTGGGTGAGGTACAGTATTTGTGACCCAAGAACACTTGCTGGTGTGTATGTTTGGTGTCAATAGTGGGATATCTTCAAACAAGACAAGAGCCGAAGAAATATTAAGACCTAAACCAATTCTGTACATTTATTAACAATGAATTTATTTCTCTTAATGGCATTCCCAGGACCAGTTTTCTACATTACAATGGCATTCAGTTTTATTGAATGAAGTCTGCATGTCCTCCCCGCCACCCATGTGCTGTCTGACTGCCATGTACCCTCCCTCCAATATATATAATCCATAGTGAGAGAATGGATGGTCAGTGCGCGTCTACAGACCCTTTCAAAGTCTCTAGACAGAAAGTTCTCAATTCCAGAATGGAGGCAACTGGAGGCAAGACCATAATATATGTTCAATGGAATGGAAATCTAGCATATTAAGATGGTTTTGACAAATGACAACCACTCTACTATATGTAGGTAATGTCAGAGCCTAGTTAGGAAACATTAGTGAATGTACCTCACATTGTATGTTTATTTAATGTACACACTAGTAACAGTTAGACTTTTGGCTGGAGGCAAAATTCTTGATTTTTAGGTTTTACTGGACAAGTCCTTACAGAAGTATTGAAGACCAAAATAGTTTTTTTTTCATTGTATGCTCAGAATTATTTTATCACTCACCAGAAATCCTACTTTTTTGTAAAGTTTACTCACTTTTGCTCCTGTTGCCCCCATTCCAGAAATTTTGAACATTCCATATGACAAACATTTTAAAGGGTCTACATGTTAACCCTGCAATGTTTATTTATTTTCCCTGGTTGCACCCTATAGCTCAAAATGCAAAATTGGGCTTTTTTTTTTTAAGTTGCACATTTACTTGTAGACTGATCCAACTTATCCCAGTAAGGTTTGTGGACATCACAGTTTGCACCATGGAACCAGTTATTAGACCATTGACTGCTTCTTTAAGAAACGTACCAAACTGAGAGAAAGGCTGTAGGAGACAGGAAGGAGGAGTGGAAGACTGAAAGCAGGAGGGAGGTGACACATAGAGCCCACTGTGGCAGGTGCTTCATCATCTGCTGAGCCATCGTCGGGACCGCCGTAAACACTGCACGGCTCCTCCGGAGAGCAGCCTACAACTGGTATAAATCTGCCTCTTAGACACTAAATTAGACACATTCTTAAGAGAGTCTAGGGGGGAAGAAAGTGGTAAAAAGGTGCAGAAATATGCTATAGCTGGTGTGAATTTAACCAGATGGCCACTTTGATCCACAAAATGATAAAGGAGCCATATTATTATTTTTTTGTTCTTGCTTTTTCTCTAAAGGCAAAAAAAAACATAACTCAGCTAAGGTGCAAGTATGTTTAAGGCCCCCTTTCCCCCTGCTGGTCCCACCCACTACTGTCATTCATGCAAACAATGGAAAGTAGTAGCAGTAGAAAAGATGAACCCAAGATTTTGTAGCTCCTGAAAAGGTCAGTGCCTCAGCATACATTTAGATTGCCCAAATGAAAAACAATGAATGAAAGACTTTAAGCTTAACTGAGTGTGAAAAAACTGCAAAAATATGTTATTTTCACCAGATGGCCACTTTGATCATAGAATTGTTTCTGTTTTTTCAGGCAATGTTATGAATAGATCTTTGCACTGAATTAATTTCCGCCATCCTGAAGGCTTGTCAATACGGTGACTGTATTGGCTCAAAATTGAAAGCCAAGTCCATGGTCTGGGCAGTGTCACCCTGTAGCACTGTTTACTCTGTATTTCAGCTCCAGAAACACACCCAGGAGGTTCTTTTTCACAGCTGGGTTCTCCAAGTGGTGACATGGTGACATTCTGGTTATTGTTTTAACACTTGGTCAAAGGAGAGGCAGAATGTACAGTACTAACAGAAGTGATATATGACTGACCTCATTGGGTTTACTGTTAGTTTTGTACATACATTAGGGAACACTCGGTGAGCACAGACCGTCGCCAAAGACAACTTTTTTCCACAGATCACTTCCAAAATTGAATCAACTGGTCCTTGTGTAAATTCTGACCCTCCCTGAAAATGTCATCCAAAACGGTGCAGTAGTTTGGGCGTAAAGTTGCAATGCCATTCTTTGAAAAAATCCTCGATCCAGACGGTGTCCCAGATTACTGCCAAAATCTAATAAGTTGCTCCTTGTGTCATTCCTGACCTTCAGACAGACAGACAGACAAACAGACAGACAGACAGACAGACAAACAGACAGACAGACTAACACACAGACAGACAGACTAGCTAACAGACAGACAAACTAACAGACAGGCAGACAGACAAACTAACAGACAGACAGACAGACAAACTAACAGACAGACAAACTAACAGACAGACAAACTAACAGACAGACAGACAGACAGACAGACAGACAAACTAACAGACAGACAAACTAACAGACAGACAAACTAACTAACAGACAGACAAACTGACAGACAGACAAACTAACAGACAGACAAACTAACTAACAGACAGACAGACAGACAAACTAACAGACAGACAGACAAATTAACAGACAGACAAACTAACAGACAGACAGACAAATTTAACAGACAGACAAACTAACTAACAGACAGACAGACAAACTGACAGACAGACAAACTAACAGACAGACAGACAGACCAGAGTCATGACCAACTAATTAACTTGTAGAAGGCTAGTAGACTTTATATAGAAACTAAATAAAATATAAACGTTTAATTTGATCTGAACATGACAGTGGGTGATCGCTGTTACCTTCTCCAGGTCGTACGTCAGGATCCAGGTTAAAACCTAGCTGTTCCTTTTATAGGTAGATTGAAACGGGTATACCTGGGTAAAAACATCCACCCAACTTCACTAGAAGGCCTTGCCAATCTGTGAATAAGACCCAGGATGTTTTTTCTTTGAGGCGACAGAGGCACAAAAGACAAAAACGAACAATTGTGTTAAACTTGAGTTATTCCAATATTTCGATCCTTTTACTACTAGTTAGGGATTGCAGCTTTTCCATAAAAAGATGCCAAACTGACTGTTTTTGTGTTGAACAACTTTATGATAGTTTAGATCTAGGGGTGGGCAAACCTTTTGACTCAAAGGCCACACGGGGTTTAAAATTGTGCCAAGTGGGCCGGCTGATATTGTATTCTTTGTAAACTGCAACCAATTCTTGACAAATGAGACATACAGCCTTCGATCAGACCTCAGTGAATACATATGTCGATGTGGAGTTAACTGCTTACTGCAGGTTATAACATGAGTGATAAATTGGTAAAATATAAAATATGAGAAAATGCTTGGCAGGCCGGATTAAAAAACCCGCAGTTTGCCCAACCTTGGTCTAGAGTCTGTATAGAAAGTCTATTTTTTCTGTGAACAGTGCTATGATCTGAAACTGTGCTGTGTATCTGAAATAAAAAAGTTGCATAGGTTTTCTTTTTTTATTTAATATAGCTGTACCACATATACCTGGTCAAGCACAAAAGTTGAGAATCAAAACATTTTTCATGGCACCTTTCAATTATAATGAGCTCACCATTTCACCGCTCCATAATTACTTACACTGAAGGATGATTGGGCCGAGGACCATTCTCCTCAATGGGCCGTACCTCGTTAATGTATATGTAGGCTATTCTCCACCTGTAATTAAGTGTCACTTCATAAACACACAAACACTAATAATAATACCCAGTGCTAGCAGTAGCCCATCCATCACTGTCCCTAATGAGCCACCGTACAGACAGCCGGCTCAGACTCAGGCCATTCACTCTTATTTCTCATAATAGCCAAAGAAACCCAGGTAAACTTACATTGTCTAGATAGAATATTATAATAAGCCAATTTCTGCCAAATGTGAGGATGTACAGTATGTCAGTGTTCTGTTAACAGTATTATCATATTAGTGTTAGTGTGGTAATAAATCAGTGTGGCAGTAGTTAACAATGGCGAGTGTGGCCAAAGTTGACATAACATGAGAGGTCAAGAGTTAATGAGGTGTCAAGTTATCTAGACCAGTTAGGTGCTACATTATAGCCAAAAAGTTCTACAGACAAATGATATATAAAGTATACGTTACATATACTGTACATGGATAAATACTGTAAATGCACCTCTCGGGAGCCATCTTGTTTTGTCATTTCATGCAACAAATAAACAAAGAAACTGAGATCATTTCATTGAATGGCATGTATCTGATGGTGAACAGATTTTTGCTTGCCTGGTTACAGATATAGAGAAGTATGGACCACTCTCTGACCATTCAAAGAACGGACTATTCGAGAGATTGTATGATTTTTTTCTTTTTATTTATTTATTTTTTACAGATTTTACACACACTAATAAATGTAATAATGGACCCCTGCCTCGCGGAACAAGTTCGATTCTTGTGTGATTTGCCATTTCAGCACCAGGCTCTGTATCATGGGTTGTCTGTTAGTGTTGATGTAGAGTTTGTGACACTCATGGCCCAAAATAAGAGTACATTTTTATTACTCTTTCTTTAAATGTGTTTAGGGGTTTATTTGGTTATCATATGTAGTTGCTATATTTACTATCTGGTGTCAAATTGACCACCACTACTGTATATCAGCCATTCCCAAAGTCAAGAGTGCTGCAGCCAACTTCAGTATCCAAAAATTGTCCACGCCCCCCCCAATTCTGAAATATTCTTCTAAAATACAAAACTAAGATCTCTATTTCATCAAATTGTCCTTTGAAAACCATGGAAACAACACTCGCTAGTCACTTTAAACAGCTTGAAGTGATCTTTGATGAAACCATTGTCTACATATTTATTATTCATTTCAAGCTCAATTTCTTTATAAAGACTTGATGTAGGGGCTCTGGGGGTCTCCCTGAAAGGACCTTCACGGACCCCTAGCGGGCCCCGGACCCCACTTTTGGAACCACTGCTGTATACTAATGAAATCCTAATGAGCCCTCCCAGGGACATGCTTTTTTTTGCCTGTCTAGACAATGCTAAAATATAACTTTAAGTCCCAAAGTTTCACATTTAAATTTAGCACTGATCCTCTCTCATGTAAAACATCAAATACAGCCTCCTGACACCAGGTCCTTTATGTTTCCAAATTTTCAAATGTACAATTCCGAGAGACCACTTTTGAAATACATTCCTTCATGTGATATATATTTTTCACTGCATGTCAGTATAAAAGTCCAATGTGTCAGCCGATAATCACAGAGGAAGTGACCTGTACTTCTCGGCTCAGAGAAAGAGTAAGAGAAAGAGTAGGTGGCCCGCTAATGGAATGAGGAGAAAATGGCTGTGTCTCGCCTGCCAGCCTATTATGTTTTAAACCTCACACACTTGTTGTCGCTCTGGTAAGGCCCATAATTTTATGCCATTAAAAGTGCCAAAGAGGGGAGTGCGAGGAGCGGTGGGAGGTTGGGTTGAAGTCAATGTTTTTTTTCCTTCTACCTCCTTGTTCGCTGCCACTTTTGTAGTCCGCAAACTTTTGGCATTTTCTTGAAAGCTTAAAGACTAGTTGGCGAGGCTTTGAAGTCATCATAAAGTCAATCATGTCGGCTGGAACTCTACCCGCCATGGCTGTCACCGCCACCGGGTCTGACGCGGTGAGATGTGAGTGGGAGAGGGGTGTAGACGTTGTGTGTGTTTTTGTGAGGTTTCTTTGTGCATACATTAACATGCTTACTGTAAATAAGTGCAGGCGTGGGCGTGAAGAGTGAAACTTCAAAATGGAGCGAATGGGGATTAAAAGGTAATTAAAAGTTGCTAAGTGCAGGGTTGTCAGTCATGGGAATTTCAATAGGAGGGTTAGAAGGAACTAGAATGAATGTTATAGACCCACACATAGTTCTCAAACAACTGGCATAGAATCACAGTTAGGCCAGTTAGGTACTCAAGTTAACTACTCCGATCTAGGAAGCAACTGGAGGCCGTAGTACATTTTCAATGGAGAAATTAGAATTAGCCACAGCATATTGCAAATTAAGACCACTCTGCTACATGTAGGTGATGTCAGAGCCTGCTTAGGAAACATGAATGTACCTCATATTGCATGTTTATTTAATGTACACATTAGTAACAGTTAGACTTTTGACTGGAGGCAAAATTAATGATTTTTAGATTTTACTGGCCCTTACAGAAATGTTGAAGACCACATTAGTTTTCATTATATGTTGTATGAATTATTCTGTCCCTCATCACAAACACTACTTTTTTATAAAGTTAACTCACTTTTTCCTCTAGTCGCCTCCATTCCAGAACTTTGAACATTCCATTTGACAAACAGTTTAAAGGGTCTATCGGACACTTCATTACATTGACCTATTTAACTGCTTGTGGGCTTCATTATTATATTGCATCAATCCAATACATATGTCCATGAGCCTGCTTAGCAAGGAAGTAAAAAAGTTGAAAGGACTAAACCGGGACAGTTTCAGAAAAAAACTATTGGGATTTTTAGTTAAATGTTTACAGAGAATAATCCTAAAACTATCAATATGCAGCATTGAAGCCAGGTGTAAGGCTTCAGAAAGGCAACATTAGCTCAGATACTCACTTACATCAAATGCAATATTATTATTCATATTTTATTATCCAAGGACTACCTAATAAATTGGCTAGTGAGTCAAGCCCCTGTGTTGTATCCTTGATTTCACACCATGCACACAAAGACATACATAGTGTCATACAAGAGACTTTGACCAATATAGGGAGTTTTTGAGTGATGACCACTCCAACTCTGATTTGATGTTGCTGTATCGGCCAGGCGAAGGACTAAAGTAAAACCTGACTACTATTGGTCAAAGTGGTATCCCACAAACTGTGATTTGATGTTGCTATATAGGCCAGGTGTGGGACTAAAGTAAAACCTGACTACTATTGGTCAAAGTGGTAGCCCACAATTTGTGATTTGATTTTGCTATATAGGCCAGGCGTGGGACTAAAGTAAAACCTGACTACTATTGGTCAAAGTGGTAGCCCACAAACTGTGATTTGATGTTGCTATATAGGCTAGGCGTGGGACTAAAGTAAAACCTGATCTACTATTGGTCAAAGTGGTGGCCCACAAACTGTAATTTGATGTTGCTGTAAAGGCCAGGAGATGGAGCAAAAAAAAAAAAACATGGAACTGGTTTAATTTCTTATTTTGCACTCAAAACATCAAAAACATCAAATACAATTGAAAAGCTGCAACTTTCGTTATAGCCACATCAGCACTGAACAAAACACCAGGTCAAATTACAATGGCCCCACAGCTTTGAGACACCTCTTCACTATTGGCCGCTAATCGAAGACTGTTGGTGGAATTACTGTCACTTCTCCCCATTTGTATGCTTGACAAGCTTTTTTCATCTTCGCGAATATGAGACCCCACCAGCTCTGTACATCACGGCCCAACATTTGCAATTATGATGAACTACAGAGCGCTTTATCTCCAACAAAACAGGTCCTCATTGACGGACACAAAGACGTTTTAATGAAATAAACGACTTTAAACTGATGATATGAAGATTGCTTCACCTCGGGGCACACTTACATTCTATTATGGAGATGACTGCCTGCTGTTAGCTTAGGTACCAACCACAATATTCCCTATGATTCTGATTCTATTGTTTCCTCATAGGTACTACTTGATGCTGGTCTAGAGCAAAAGCTCAAGTTCACCTGGGGCTACAGTAACAAATGAGAATGGCATCAAGGGTTGACTAGATTTATTGGTATATGTGTTGTATAGCATGTTATGATGAACCATTTACACCACATATGCCATAATAATTACAATTGTATGATAAAATATTGGCCTGTTAATGGCTAGAATCAACAACAGCATCAAAAATTTCAAAAATGTGTTTCGTAAATGGACATTTAAATTAGCAATTGAACAATTGGAGGTTCCAGTTAACTGGAGCCTATTCTAGTAACTATGGGCTTTAGGCAGGACACACTCCCAGGTCACTGGCCAGGGCTGACACAGAGATATGCATTCAGTACATAGACAGCCATTCACTCTCCCATTCAACTAAATAGGGAAATTTAAAGTCACATATTCTCCTATGAAATGCTTGTCTTTGGACAGTGGGTGGAGGGAACCCACAGATACACAAGGATAACAAGCACACTTCACTTAGAAAGATTGTGCGCAGACTCAAGGATGGAGCGTACAGCCTTTTTGCTATTACTGGTCTTAAAAACCCAATAACCCATCAACAGAGAAAATAAAATGCAAATTTGACAATAAACAATAAATGCAATCCTTCTGCACTTTTCAGAACCACTGACTTCCCCTTTCCTCAGAAGCACTGATGTAAAAAACACATGTGATCCCCGGAGACAAAGAGCAGGGGCCGTGATGTTCTTCTTTATGCTGCAGATAAACATAAAGCCAGGGCCTGTCAGGAGCCCCCCCAAGTCCTCGGCCTTAAAACAATGTTGGTGTTGGGGCGAGCTGAAGTGTACGGACCAATGGGAAACACCTGTCCCGGGGTGAGGAGCGGGACAGTGGGGGTTATAAAGGCTGTCGTAAAGAGCGCTACATCCGAGACATAGCTACGACGCTGGAGCTTAAAGGAAATTAGTTACAGTAATGTGGGGGAGTCCTAAATGTTGATGCACATGTGTTGAAGTACAGTGGATGTGTTATGGACATAGGAGTTAACAGGTGAAACTGAAATTCAAAACAATACCTTCACACTTTGCAACCTGTAGGCATAATGTCTGTGTCCATAATGTGGTATATTTTGATGATAATTTTATGAGATTTGTTGGTTTGGATCCCGCATCGACCTCTGCATACTGTCTTTGTGTCCTTGGGCAAGACACTAAACCCACATTGGCAACATGAATGTGTTTGTGTGATTGGTCTATTGTGTGTATAACAAATGCATTATAATGTTTTGTGAAAGGAAAAAAAATGTAAAAAAAATGCATATTATACCAGAAATTCATACAAGTACATCTGTTCTCACATATAAACACTTTCCAATATGAAACATCCCTATTCAGTATTTAGTCTGGTGGATTTCCTGCACTCTTACCTCTCTTTCTGGATACTAAATGGTTCGGCTAAAGCATGCAACATATAGAATTATACTGTATACTGGGTTAATAATAATAATGGATCAGTTTTATATAGCGCTTATTATTATTATTATTATTCATTCACTTCTCAGTCAAACACACTGATAGAGGCATGGCTCTGACACCACTAAACACTAATCACATTCATGCATAGACAATGTAGATTGGCAAAGTGTCTTGCCCAAGGACACAATAACTATATACTCTTGGGCGGAGATTCAAACCAAACACTTACCCACTGCGCCACTGCCGCCGGGTTGGCTGTTCATAATGTATTTGAATTGTCATAGTTTACCTCTACATATAGCCACAGTTAACTGTAATTGTAAAATAGGCCAACAGGTAATGGGATCCCAAATTTGAGACACGCAACCACGATTGGCCATCTGCATTGTATTTTTATCCATCCATGAAAATAACTTGAAGAAGCCCAACCTATGTCTATGTACAAAAATGTAAATATTGCATATAATTATAATGGTATTACCTTATAGAATATTAATTTTATAATATATTTCTGGATTTAGTGTGATATTAAGGCAAATGTACAATTTTCTTTATGTTTTTTTATATATTTTTTTTAATAATTGGGCTAATGTACAGAGACAAATTTAGGTCATTGAAATTTTGACTCTTGCTATACCCACAACAAACAATTGAAGAGACAACATTATGATTTCAACTACTAAGTATATCATGTATTTCATCCATTTGAACCCATCTTCCATGTATAATCACTATATCTCCATGTTACACTCTACATCCTCTTTCCTTGACACAGCCACTGCTTGAACACCCTCCAGGATATGACGCTTAGTCCTAATCAATTCAATCTTCATTCCAGACTTTTTTCCCCTCTTCATCATCTCATCACTCCATCTCCTCTTCCCACTCTCCCCTTCTTCGGGCGCATCCAACAAAATTAATTACTGTATGTTTTATGTTATGAAGGTGTCAAAACCGGATGATGAATGGCTTGTAATATCAAAAGATTATACCCATACAATGCAATGGCTGTACTACTCCTGTGTAGTCTCTAGGGCCATTGTTTTATCTGGTTTCTGATTTGATATTAACTTAGTAGGGGTGGGCGATTATGACCACAATACCATTACAGGCGGTTCAGGAGGGGGCGTAGGGGCTTAATAGAAGTGAACTTTTCAAAAAAAGGGTCCTTATAATTGCAGTCCGGGGTCCGTCTTTGCTCGAATATCAAGAAGCACACGGGTCGCCTCGTTACAAGTGCGGATGAAAAAGAACATTTCAGCGTTCTCTAATGAGGATTGCACCAGTGAAGGTCATCGTAATGGGAGTGTGTGAAATAGCGGACTGGAGCCAGAGGTAATATTCTAATGAGAGAGAGCCTCTGTAGAACTAGACTAATTCAGTAATTGCGTTCAGTGGATGGCGTTTTATTGTGGAGGGCTATTGGAGTCCTTTGTTGTCATTTGCAGGAAGGATTGGGTCGGCTGCTCTGGTATGGTGTGAAGGCCCAGGCACTTGTATTACCATATTTCAAAGCTACTCCATGCATAATAGTGTTTATTGGAAGCAACTGTAGCATGGAAGGGCATGGGAGGCAGTAAGCAAAAAGTATAATTATTACCATATATGCAGAATGGCAGGTCAAGTCTCTATTTGTCTAATAACAGATTGGTAATTTGATAGCATCTTTTAAAACACTTCACTGTTTAACGCCTGGTTACTATGGGCCTTAGGCAGGGCGCACCATGGACAATGACCATGTTAGTCGAAATAGAGCTGAGAGAGACAGGCTTCCATTCATTATATTATTAAAAAAATCTATTTCGAAATTGTGAACCTCGCCTCAGGTCCAAAGTACAATTCAGTGTAGTACCCTACAAAGTACCACAAATATGAAGAGACATGGGGAAACTGAGATAGTGAACTGAATGCTAGCAGTCTTAATTAGAGACTGTGCAAAACCCAGAGGAGGATGTATGGCAGTTACCTCTCCAGCTAAAAGATATCACTGATCTGATTTGTGCTCAAAAGATTTCCTTGACATTTTGATTCAGGAATACTTGGATTCAAGAAAATTGTTGTTTCCGGAGAACCTACTAAAACCAAAACATCATTATCCAGCATTGATCATGAAGTAGATTATGGACTATTGGTGTTCAAAGCAAACAGTTATTTTAAAAGATGTACAAGGCATGTCAAATGTTGTCAGAGCGACATCAGATGTATCAGGCATATCTTTAGCTGGGCAAGGATGCAGACGACTAATGCAGGTCAAAGACAGTTGTGCCTTTTACCCAAACCTCTACAGCGACACTATTTACCATGCCATTAGGGAGTTTGCCTTTTCTGAAGGTAATACCATTGTTTCTACTGACATACAGTACAAGGGTACCTCGTATAAAAAGGACAGTTCCTTGTCTGTGGAAACGAGGAGTGTTTGGAGTTTGGTGAACTTCACAATGACAGAGCTGTGTATTTGGTGATGGATGTACACAAAGCTGATTATCATTCTAAATACCATCTGTACTCTGTGACAAAGGACAGTCCTAGGTTCCAGTGTGTTAACATCCAAGACTTGGTGGATTTTTATCCATTGACATTCCACTAAAACACAGTGTAGTAACACAGTAAACAAGATGCAAAATCTGTTTTTTATTTAACATTGATCTTATGGTTTGCCCAAAACAATCTAGCATAGTGATTTGATAATCATTAGAAGTGTGTGATGTGTAAAATGTATGTACACTGTCTCAAATTTTTGTTTCTAATTGAAGGTGGAATTTTTCCTTGATTGTAAAAATGAATGACTCAGAAGAAACTTTTCTACACATCGCCATTATGGAGGTTCTACCAGATCTCTCCGTTGCAACAAAAGACATCTTAGAAGAGCATCTTCAGTCCCTTGGAGTGGAGACATATGATGATCTGAGATTCATTGGGGAGGACGATTTTCTGTCAGCTTTGAGACCTGTACAAGCCAGAAAATGTCTTGCTGCTTGGAAGCTAAAATGTAAGTCACATATCACAGCAAATACTGTACTTCTACAACACACTTAGTGTATTATTGATTTACAAACTGTGCTACAAATTGTTTTGTTGTTGTTTTTGTTTTTTGCAGACCAGACTCCTGAGAACAGCTCATCGTCTTTGGAGTCCTCACCAGCACCCTCTTTATTCTTGATGTCGGTGTCACCCAGAAGCCCGACATCCTCATCTTCCAGTAGTCCTGGACCTAATGTGCACTGGGAGAATTTTTAAATACCATGGAATAAACTAGGCCTGTGCTGTCGTCCCCGACAGCAAGGTGTATATCGGCGAAAACGACCCCATACGTCTGCCCCGTACGTCTGCCCCGTATGTCGCCCCATATGTCTGCCCCGTACGTCTGC
>JAVQKC010178809.1:0-12339 GCA_036025475.1 Philypnodon macrostomus
GGGGGGGGCAAGAGGATTGGTGTGGCCCCATTTGCTAAATCAACGGTTTTGATATCTTGGACAGGATTATAGCTCAATATAATGAATTACTCAAACAAGCGCAAATGAATCAAAACACAACTTTGGGTATGTGTTTGAGGTAGAAATCATCTGGAGAGTCAGTGGTCAGCTACTGCAATATTTACAATTTCAGTTATTGTTCATTGTGATTTTTCGGCATATGCCATTTCAACAGTCCCAAGTGATGGTACATTGATCAGAATTTTTTATTAATTCTTGATAGTTATTTTAATCTGTTGGGCCATCCGGAGTCAAGGCAGTGTTCACCAAAATGCCTGAGATTATAATTGCACCATAGAGGGAATGATTCCAACCATCCTCTTATTACCGACATAATTATTCATTTCAGCTTGAGCTATCATTATATATTTTTTTGTACAGCACTTTGGCCAGCCCTGTTGATTTTAATGTGCTCTAGAATTAAACTTGGATTGGATATTTACTGCACAACCACAAGTTCTAGAAGCTTTTTGCATAAAGTATATGTGAGGCAAAACTGAAAAGATTAAGTAAAAAAAAAAAATAATGCTTATCAGAATAGGGAATGTATGAGCTGAACTTTTGCTTCCATGAAAATACTATAATGGACTTAGCTGAGTTTTTTAGAATGCTGGAATATTGTGTTTGTTAAAATGATGGCTGCAGTAAAACCCAGTGGGAATGAGCAAATATTACTTTAACTGCTAAAGGTCGCGTAAAATGAATTGAGAACTAAGGCTGCCGAGTGAAGGCGTCCTCCCCCCCAAAAAAACAAAAAAAAACCCCATATTCGCTTGAGCTGATCAGTAATCCCAGAGATTTACAGCTAAACCTGCAGGAGCGGCACCAGGCAGGCAGCCCGACGGCTCCACTGTTTATAGCAATTGGACTAATGGAACAGAACTAATGTGGAAATGATTCATTGGTGCTAAATGTAACATGTGACACCTTTAAATGCTTTTCAATAGAGATGAGTTGTGACAGCAAGGAAGACAGATTCATAGCAAAAACTGTCAAAGCGATCCAGTGTGAGAAAACTTAAGCTATGCACTGCACTGATAACTTTTGTAGGTCTCCCCACTTTGATTGTTTGTTTGTTAGAAAGTTAACGCATAAAAGTATTGAACTGATTTGTATGCATTTTTCAGGGAAGGTCAGGAATTCCAATGGATTCGATTTTGGGAGAGATCCGGATCACCGTCTAGGTCAGGGGTTCCCAAAGTGGGGGTCAGGATTGTTGCTCATAAACAATAGGCTAATATTTCCCTGGTCTTCAGGGAACAGGGGGAACCGAGGCTTTCTTGACATTATTTTATGGGTCCCGGTCTGAAAAGTTTTGGAACCCCTGGTCTAGATTCAGGATTGTTATTTTTTTTTTTTAAATGGCAACTGACATAAAAAGTACTAAATGTTGGGATTGATCTGTGAAAATGAGCTGCCTTGGTGGGGGGTCTATGCTCCCTGAATGCTTTCTAGTTTATCATGTAATTTTAGGCTTTACTTAAATAGGTAACACGTCATATTTTGGACATACCCTGTGTTTTCAGCTTTTAAAACGCAAATAGTTCTTTGGTTTGGGAACATAGTAATGGACTAACACATTACTACATGATGTGTTTGCATGTTTGGGTACTCTGGCTTCCTCCCGCCCTTGCAAATCCATAGGTGACTGTAAATTGCCCTTACTGACAGAATGTATAAATAGTTGTCAGTATCTCCCTTTGAGACACTGTTCCATGTCTTACCAAAAACTGCAAGAGTAATACAATCTGGTGCTAAACCTGTAATGGTTTTCCACATCTTGGGGACTAATCAATGTTGGCTGGCTGACTACAATCTCTCTGCACAGAGTCTGCATGTCCTCATGTGTTACCATGGGTTCTCTCCAAGGTACACAAGAGGTACTGTCATAGAAATAGATGAATAGAAGCCAGAAATAATTCTCATCAACAAGGTGAGGATCTGTAGTATCAACAGTCTGGCTGAGAGCTAACACTAAGCTTTTAGCTGCTGGATTATTCTATTAGCAACCACTGTGCATTCCACGTTTTATTTTGAAACATTTGAACATATCAATATTTGAAGAATTTTCCCAAAGACACAGGATATAGCAGCATTCGTGTGCAGAGCAGACGATAGTGGCAGTCTCCAGGTGATTAAAAACATGACTTGCCGGATGTGACTGGGGCCCGGGGACATGTCACTCTTCATGTTGGGTTCAGCCTGTAATTAATTAGGAACCAAAAGGCCGCCTAAGGAACAACGGGATACTTCCAATATACCTCAGACTTAGTGAGTTTCCAGAAATCCTTTTCAAATGTTACTCAAATAACACAAAAAAATAAAACTACATACAATAGAACAGCCCCACAAAGTCCTATTTTCTGCTGAGTACAAGAACATAATGGTACAGTGATGTGAGCATTGTGAGAAGGCTGTTCATTGTTGTCTGTCAGAATGTGAATTATGGCCATTCTCCAGCTCAACATTGTGCGGGGAGGTTTTCTTACAGCTGCTATACGGGTGGGGGAAGACTTCAGCTAACTGGGAATTTGGGTCAGAATAAAAGTTGTCAAAGTAGGTTGAGTGGCAACAATGCACTTTCTGGTGAAGCATAATGGAGCATTTTGGTGTTTTTGTGGTGCTTTGTCATAGATACAAAGATCCCAATACTACTAAACTGGTTCAATTTAAATTGCTTAAGGCTGCTTTAAATAAATGACGATTTGGGAAAGGGAACATCCATGTATTTTTAGACCAAAAGAAAGTGGAAAAATAAAAACAAAAATTATTTTTAAAGTTATTTTTCTATTTAAAAAGTTGTATTTTTTTTTCTTTTATAATGATTTTTCAGTATCTGCATTTAACTTTGCTTCTTTTTCTCTACTGCCTTTTCTTTTCTGCTCTTTCTTTGTGTAAGCAACACTGAAATATCCTAACTCTATAGTCAAGTAACCTATTTTTTCATATGTCATATCCTCATAAGTAGCAGGAGCATCACCAGATCCAAGGTTGTCTTTGCGAAGCGCTTGATCGGATATGCTGCTAACCCATTTTTCCAACCTTGACAAGCATCATTGCCTCCATGCAAAGACATTAAGCTTTGAGTTCAGCCTGCCCCACATAGCATACCTTTACAACTTTGTCTATACACTGCAACAGCCTATGTGCCCCTCATGCTGTACTACATTATGCATTGGACGCATGGTCAGTGCATGCCAGCCTGCCATGTACTTGAATAATACATGACATTGTTCGTGAAAAGCTCCTGGAAGACTGAATGGAAGACTTGGGGTTGCACGTAGTCTTGACATACAGTGTGACTTAACCTATACATGGCATTGATAGACATTGTAGGGTGTTTTCATACAAGTAGCTAACAGCATTTTTAAAGTAAAATATACCAGATTTAAAAAAAAAATAATTTACAATTGGAAAATATGAAGCACATATACAGATATGTAACAAATGAAACATGCTCACCCTTGAATCCAGTATCTTTCACAACAAACAGCAGCAGACTACAATATCTAGCATCACCATTTGAAGCAGCATGTATAGTCGGTATAACGTGCATTTAGAAGGATTCCTGATTTAGTTTTTGTTTGTGATCAATGAAAATGTAGTAGAAATGTCTATTTTTTCAGTAGATGTGTCTTGCATTGTACAGCTCTTAAAACACTACATCCATGGTCCATATTATACAGCAAGATGTGGTGCTTGTAGCAAACTTGTACAGCTCTCCAAGACTTGTGAGTAAACCAGAAGCGATGTTCTATTTTTTTTTTTACGTAATAAAAGGAGGATTACCTATACACAAGTAAGATATTACGGTTTTTCCACCTAAAATGAACAAGTTGCCCAAGAAGAAATAATTGCACACGCATAATCAGAACTTCTGCCATTGTCCTTAAAAACTGTGGTTCTAATGTTTTTATACAATCTTCCCCATTTATATATGTTTCCAGGTTTGAGACCAGCATACTGGTGTGACCACGCTATAGTTAATGTGGGAGAATGTTACTTTTGGTATCCATCACAACTTCTGACACTTTCAAAGACGCTGGCCGAAAGTATTTCAAGTTGCTCTTCAAACACTTTTCAAGTGTATAGACCTGCGGTTTCTATGACCTTTTAGGTTATTAAAAATTGGTGGTCATTACTAAAAAGGATTTCAGCTCCTCTGCTCTTATAGATGTATACAGTCTCTTCTATTCATTCCTGGGGCAAAGGTTACTGTCTGGTGTTGGCTATGAGGCTGGGGTAGACAATAAAAGAGCTTAAATACATCTGTGGAGAGTTGTGTAACTACAGTGACTCTCACCATTATAGTGAGTAATTGGGATGTAAGAGGCAAAACAGAAGAAATCGTTATTGCATCTCACGAGACAGGCAAAATGATTTCTATTCTAAGACTTGGCAATCTCATTTTAAAAGCTTAGTTGTAAAAGTTAAACAAATGATGTTCTCTGGGTTAATGCCTACTGTGAGGGTTATTAGAAGAATATAGCAACTGCGTGTATACCTTATGCTACACCATTCCAACTATTTTTGTCTTTTTATAGACTATATCTAAAGAGTGTCCACTATGAAATCCTGCCCCCCCAAGAACAGCCATTTGGATTTGTTTCTTAGTTTTTAGAGCCTTCTTAGTTTTTAGAGCCTTCTTAAATTTTAGGGCATTCTTAGTTTTTAGAGCCTTCTTAGTTTTTAGATCCTTCTTAGTTTTTAGAACCTTCTTAGTTTTTAGAGCCTTCTTAAATTTTAGGGCATTCTTAGTTTTTAGAGCCTCCTTAGTTTTTAGATCTGTTTAAATCCTTAACAGCAGTCTCTTAACATTTTAAAATCTTTATTAAAAGCCCATTTGTTTGCACTGGCTTTTAACACGAGCGGAGTTGGTTGTATTTATTTCTTGTTCTTATTTATTTTATTCTCTTGTGCTTTTAGTGTTTTAACTTGTTCTAGATGGTATTTGACTGTGACTTGTATTATTGCTATATCTAAATGCACTTGTAAAGCACTTTGGGGCCGCATGAGTTGTTGTAAATGTGCTATACAAATAAACCTGTCTTTAATAATGCTTTTTTAGACTTGTGCAGAGGTGGGTTACATTTACTGCAGTAACTTTTTTAATAAGTTGTACTCCATAGAGTAGCTTTACTGCACTATACCTTTTACTTTTACTTGAGTAATAGTATTTTGAAGTAACGGTACTCTTACTTGAGTAAAATCTTGGAAATCTAGAAAGAGTAAGAGTACTTTTACCCACCTCTGTGAGTCATGTAAGAACAGTTTTATGTGATGATGTGGAAATTCTGTTCCTTGTGCCTTAATTTTATTTTTATTTAGTTTATCATTTTTTTTTTTTGTCTGATTACAACAAGGTTAACAGATAATCTGACATTACGCTCAAACAGTTACTCGGGACAACCTTCACCGTCGTAGTTACTCGGGACTTTGTTTTTTCACCAGTACTTTTATATATTTTATAATTATGTGAACGCGTACTTTTACTTGAGTAACATTATTTTATAATGGAACTCTTACTTGAGTAAAATTATTGGCTACTCTACCCACCTCTGGTAGACTTATTAATGGGCTTGGACCTAATATTAATTGTCTTGGTTTAGTCCTGGTGTAGACCTGGTCTGGTCTATCGAGATTTGACTTATTCTTGGTTTAGTCCAGATTTGAACCTGATTTAATCCTGGCAATGTTTTGTCCTTATGAAGTAATGCTTTTTTTTTTTCATCAATCCCTAAATGTATGCTAATTGTAGTCCAATAAAACATGGAGAATAACAAACATGTTCCTGAGGTGCATGGTGCTTGGAATGTTTGCCCAAAAATACATTTATACTGTTTTAGCTTGAGACTAACCCTGTGACATCTTTCCGACATCAAAGCCTGGGCTTCCGTGCCAACATTCACCAAATCATAATACATGCTAACTCTCCAATCGTAACAAATGATCGTTCAAGGCACACATCAAAGGAATCACTGTCAGCGTGCTTCCCAATCCCGCTTCTCATCTCCGAACGCCACACACCCGTGACTGTTCTTGTCATTGGATATTGTTAATTCAAAAGCACACCCAGGCTCCACCGACGAAGAACAAGATCCAAACATGTAGCCAGAGAAGTGGAGTCAAACAGTGGGGGAGTGCCGCTCATGCTGTGGTGAAGGGGAAAAGAAACTAGGTTAGTTTTCACATTGGTTTGGTTGGAAAGCAATGACGGTGACGCCTGCTTTCAAAGTGCCAGCCTTTCTCAGATCAATGGCAGCGTGTCATGTGGGACCCGTAGTATCTTGTTCCAGAATATGGTCTAAACCAGGGGTGTCCAAACTTTTTTCACTGAGGGCCACATTGTCAAAAATAAATACCAAGGATGACTGAGGTGACAGATTTTTTTCTTCACCAAAAGTCCTCTTCGTCTTCTGGACACATATCTTCTGGCAGTTTTTTTTTTACTTAGTCCCTCTATATAATAAGAAAAGTGGAAGGATATCTTGTTACACCTTGAATGCTGTCTTTTAGTTGGATTATGTAAAGTCACAGGCAGTAAAAAGACTGTGGGCCAATTGAGAGGTAAGCTTGAGGGCCACAAAAAATTTCTCTGCGGGCCGCATTTGCACCCCTGGTCTAAACACTCAAGTAAGACTAAATGAAGGTGTGATGTGGTGCGTAAATATATTAGTGTGTCAATAAAGGTGTAGTCTGTAAGTTTCCTAAAATAAAAATACAAATTGTTGAAATGTATGAAATGCTTTATCTGACTCTTTTCTATGAGGTAAAAGTAGACAATCTGTCAGAAATACTTCACTCCCTCCCCTGGCCTCTACAGCAACATCCGATCAGACTTTGTGGTTTACGACTTTGACCAATAGTCGAGAGTTTCTTTGAGCTGGGAACTTGCAAAATTTGCTGAATGTTATGGTTAAAACAACATTAAATATTCAAGGTTGTCCAGACCACTGTTGCTTGGCTTCTGTTTCAGCTGCAAAAGTTGAATACAACAATTCACATTTTTATATAGGATCTTCAAGGTTTTTCACAGAATGACCTCCCTATGCAAACATAAACGACGTAATTAACCTTCTAACTTTGATAAGATGTTTTGAGTTGTAGTCAAGAATACATACAATGAGTGGAAGCAGTCTGTTTGTCTATATAATAAAAAGTGGGTCAAACATGTATTGCTCTTTTGTTGAAGTTTCTAGTTATCTAACAAACTTAATTGTCCCTTACACAAAACTATTAATATATTCCATTTCTAATTTTCTTCTACTTAGCAGACAACAAAAGGCTACATACAGAACACCAGCCTTGAAGCATGATGAATTATTATACTTAGTGTATATTGAAATGTAAAAGAGTCCTTCAGCATATGAAGCAGATGTGTACCCATTTATGGAGTAACTTTATGGAATGGACTAAGTGATGATATAAAAAATATTCAGTAATTTTTTACAGTTTAAGAAATCAGAATTCATTTTTAGATAAATATAAAGAAACTGTTTTGAATGTTTAGTTAAGGTTTTTGCATTATGTAAAATGTTGCAATATTACTGTCAACTAGAAATTGTAGGAGGTAATGAGAAGGAGAATCATAGCAAGCCTTGGCTTATTGCTACTCCTTCTCAAACTGGAAATGGCTGACTTTTACTAATGTTCTTTTTTTTTTTTTTTAAATCAAGCATGTCCCACCCACACCCTGCTAAGGCATTCATGTTAAACTTTCATTCAGTCTCATAAAATAGTAATTATATCAAAGAAATGTGTGTATGTTTAACCACCCAATTATTGCATTTCATGCAATAATGCTTTAGGCAAGTTGTATTTTTGTTGCCATCTGTGTCAGAGCTGCCAGGCAAACTGAGGAATGGTTGGACTTGTCAGTGTTCCTGCAGGCGTAAATAAGTTCTTAAAGTCAGTGTGCTGGAAATTCTTTTCCCCCAATGTTAATTTTCTAATTCTGCCACTCAAGTTGAATGACAAGTAAATTTACACATTAACTGCTTCCGACTGCTGCCATTGGAAGTCATTCAGAATTTGGGGGCACTGGTCCTCAATCAAACCAAATCATCTATTTTAACTGAACAGGTTATTTAGTCTGATATCTGGAAGGGTATCCACCATAATGTCTAATGTATACATGAATTATCTAATGTTATTGTAGTTATATCAGCCTGGGGAAGCTAAAGGTCAGGTGGAATAAGTGAAAAAGTTTCATTAAGTTATACAATATCTGTTGCAACACAAATCTAAAACATTTTCTACCATTATTTTGACTAGATTGTATGTATTCAGTCACAGATTTGCGCTAGTCTTGAATACAATGTGTAAGTGGCTTTGTCTATCTTCACATGTAGTCTGTGTGATGACCTCAGGGCACCCCCAGGGACATCAGATTGTATCTTTTAGCCTGCTCGGGATCGCCTATGGCATTGTCGCGCCTACAAGGGGCTCTGTCTTTTAAGCATTCAGCTTCATGTGCGGTTTCTGTAGCCTCAGAGCTACCTTTGACAGTTCCAGAGCTTACCGATCCATAATAAGAGTTATGCTCCCCCTAAAAGCCATAGTAAATGTATTTATAAATTCTATCATGTTCTCCAAGGGTCTCATTCAACTGGGCCATCTCAGAGTGATGACATGACTGGCTGACTTCTGGGGGACACTCAAAGTCACATATATACAATAACTATGGCTAGCATATACACACACACATACACACACACTTGGTGACAGTAGAGTCATGTCTGTCTGTAATAATAAATGGCCACAGCCCAGAGTAGTTCGCATCACAATGTCATTTCTGTCAACAGCCTATGTCACATGTGCTTGATTAATGGGGTAATCAAGTCATCAGTCAAGTCTTAATGCAGCTCTTTTAGAAGAAGAATCCCATTGAGCTCCTGTGTCAGCCCCGTCCAAGTAATAGCCATATACGTACTTCCCATCACAACATTTCAAGGTGGCGATGGCGGAAAGTGAAATAATCCTGCTGCTGAGAAGGTGATGGGGAGAGTAAGATAGATCATCTGCTAAGGTGATGATGGAGCGGTGTGAGATGGTTATGCTACTGAAATGGCGATGGAGAAGAATGTATTTTTTTTCTGCTGTTGGGTGGGGATGGGTTGGAAGAGAAAGAGATGGATTTACTGCTGAGAAGATGGGGCAGTATGAGATGGTTCTGTTGCTGAAGTGGTGTCAGGATGGAGGAAAAAGTGATAGTTATGTTGATGTAGATATTATGGGATGGATGAGAGTGAGATGGTTCTGCTGCTGAAGTGGTGGTGGGGAAGAATGTAAAAAAAAATGTCTGCTGTTGGATGGGGATGGTTTTACTGCTGAGAAGATAGGGCAGTATGAGATGATTCTGTTGCTGAAGTGGTTGATAGTTGTGTTGATGTAGATGTTATGAAATAGATGAGAGTGAGATGGTTCTGCTGCTGAGTAAGTGATAGGGAAATTGAGCTGAATCTGCTGCTAGGCATGAGAGGCAGAGTTTAAATTTGGATCGTTAACCAATGGTTGGCTTAGTGGTGGTGTAGAATGAGATTGGATTAGAGAGGAGTCAGTTGAAAGTCAGCTGCTTCATTATTCTGTTGTGTTGTTGAAAACTTGAGTAAAAATGCCCTACATTGTCGGGCAGAAGACAGCCAAGGGGTGCCCATTCTTTAAAAGTCTCTGAAAGCTGTTATGAATGTCAGGATAATTGCTCATGGCCATATGATATAGTATTGATTGTCTGTCTGCTGCTATTTTCTGTCTTTTTCTGGAAGCATGAAAAACTTTAACATCTGTTTGAGATAATGTAAGCCAGCAAAACAAAAACAGCTTGGTGCCTTATCCATCAAGATCAGAGAAAAATCACACTTTAGACCCACGTTTTACACTCTGCCTTAATTAGAATTGACTTAGAAATCAAAGTGGATGGTGAACTGTAGAATGAAAAGTCACACGACACAGTCACATTCATGTTTGTAAGCAAATTGAATAATACTTTGCATTTAAATGATCTATGTGAAAGCAATCACACACGCAGGCCTTGGGTTATATGTCCTTCCAAAAGTCCAATTTAAACCAGTAAAAATGTCAAAAAGGTGCCATATTGTAGGATGCCTTTTTGTGCAGATTTTGCAAAGCACTAATGTGTTTGCATGTAGCCACAAGGTCTTTCAGATAGCTAAACAGTATTAAGAACAACAAAGGATGCACACCAAAGAAATGGGACGCAATCATGACCTATTATAGTCCGGAATATGTGACAGTCCTGTTACAATTATAAGGTTCTATCTGACATTTTTGGCAAAATTGAGTTATTTACATATTCCTATATTTGGATACATAATCTTCATAATATCAAGTTGTTGATCAATGTTTGCGCTTCTGATATATGTAAAAATATATAGTTCTATCTGTAATATCGACCCTTGACTTTTTAAAGTTGACTTTGTAAAGTGGTCAGAATGCAGATAGAACCATATCATTCTCAGGGGTCGATTTGTCTGACCTCTCTTCTCCTCTCCTGTCCTCTCCTCTCCTGTCCTGCTCTGTTCCCTCCTCTGTGATTGCTGGCCCCGCCCTAATGTTTTGCACCCGTGTCTCCCCTTTCCTTGTGTATTTAGTGTTTGTCTTCCCCGGTCCATGTGCCAGTTCGTCTTGTTATCTCTGTCAAGGTTTCCAGCTATTAATGTATGACCATTGCCATTGGATTGGTGCTTTTGAGTCTTTACAGCGGTATTATCAATTATGCACTTCATACCAGGTCCATCAGCTCACACTTGTCTGTTTATATAGCACTTGTAGCCAAATCTTACTGGTTATCTGTCCTATTAATATTCCATAATTCTACATTCATAGATACTGCTCCAATTACAATTTGCTTGACAAACGTATGACTTTTTGACTTTTTTGAGTGTCCTATGTACATACGGTATCGTGCTCGTAACCTTGGCTGTAGCTTTTTTTTTTTTTACTAAACCTATGGTTGAGGTAAAATGATTGCCTTGGAAGTTCTGGGCTGTTGTATTAAGTCAATATACATTACAACGGTTCTTGCTTACACTGTCTGGAGTGAATACTGTTCATATCCTATTTCCAATATGTATAGTTTGTAAACATCTCCAATATGAACTTTATTAGATCAGATATTTCCAAATGCAGTTATCACAAGCTACAGACACCCAGTCCGCTTCAATCTGCTCACTTGTGCGCACTTACAGTTCAGTTGTGAGTTTGTACGGTTGATGTAATACTTGGTAAGACCATTATTCTTTTGCTGTTTTTGAGATCAGCCCATAAACAACTTTTGTGAGCCTAAGACACATTTCAATGTTGTAAATACATGACAGTTACCAGTGTTGGGTAGAAAATACTGAATAGATTCATGCAGAGAGGGGATTATTTGAAAGCTCTTTGATGTATGTATATTTACACAATTCAGCCTACTATTACAGTGAGTGACAGCCTAATCCTGGTGTGGACTTTAGAAATGGAACAGTGCGTAGTAACCATTATTGAGACAACATACTTCCTACATTCTCTGTATTCTCTACACATCCTCTGTCTCTGTCAGCAGTGATTCGAAGGCTGGAGCCAAATTTAAATGTGTATGATGCCTGTACTATCAGCCTAGCAACTCATATTTTAAAGATACCATTCAAATTCAAAACAAATCTGAGAATATAATACAGTAAGATGCTTTCAACAAACAATTATATCAGCTTATCCATGAACATTTTACGTGGGCTAAACCTGATGTGTGTGTTCTGGTGCTGAAATAATGTCTCTATATTTGAGAACCAAATTTCAGCCAGTATAAAAATGTATTCGGGCTGTGACCTTGTGAGATGTGCTCTGGCAATCGGAGGACTGTATGTGTAATGAGTGGAAACACACTTCCTGGAAGTCGATACAATTGTGGATATAATTAAGCTCCTCCAAAGACGTGCAGAGTGGTAACAAAGAAGAAGGTGCAAACAGGCAGAAGTATACTGTCTTAGAACAAACAAATGTGATATTAAAGGGGAACCATGTTTTTGAAGAAAGGACTTTTATATTAACTCTATGTAATCTATAATAAAGATAAAGTAAACTGTTACAATGAAATTGAGCTGTAGTCAAGGTCTTCTAATAAGCCAAATATAATGCAAAACATTACATAGAGTGGATGAATACAAATGTAATACAATATATATTGTAATCTTTGAAAGACTTTGTTACTTGACAGCATGTGTGTATATATATGTGTATCTATGTATGTATGTATATGTGTATATATATATGTGTATATAT
>JAVQKC010178877.1:0-11514 GCA_036025475.1 Philypnodon macrostomus
ACACACACACACACACACACACACACACACACACACACACACACACACACACACACACACACACTCCCCAATAATTGAACAGGAAGCAGTTTAAAATCTTGCAAATTCAATACCTTAAATCAACAGCGTGGCATTAAGGCCCAGAGGTTCTGCCAAGACCCAGAGCGATTATGATTAATGAATGTATGTGAATTATTAAGGTAGTAAGAATAAAGGAGGTGACAGAAAAAAGAAAATGTGTGAATAATTCAAAGAGAGCTGGAAACATATTATTATTTTAATGTGTTGTAATTGATCACAAAGTAATGTGTGGCCCTAAGGAAAATGTATATGGGTCATGTAGAAGAAGAACACTTTGAGTCTTTGTGAAGTGAAGTCATGTATGTTTGAGGCTGCTGTCTGTCAATATATGCCAACAAACCAAGTGCGGATACAATGTACAATATATGAATTTATTTCTATATGGCCCAGTATTGTTATCGTTAATCATCTTTACTCAACCAAGAGACAACAAACAATCACAGCTTGTTGTGTATGGAGTGGAGACCATAGGCAGACCCTAACACAACATTACGACCACGTATTTAAATCACAGTAAGTGACAACTGGGCAGAGGTGGGTAGAGTAGCCAATAAGTCTACTCAAGTAAGAGTACCATTACTTCAAAATATTGTTACTCAAAGAACAAAATTTCTACACACATCATCATATTTTTCACATCAAGCTGTTCTTACATGACACAAAGAGGTGAGTAAAAGTCTTACTCTTTCTAGATTTCCAAGATTTTACTCAAGTAAGAGTACAGTTACTTCAAAATATTATTACTCAAGTAAAAGTTAAGTGTTCTGCAGTAAAGCTACTCTATGGAGTACAATTTATTTAAAAAGTTACTCAAGTGAATGTAACAGAGTAAATGTAACTGAGTAAATGTAACTGAGTAAATGTAACTGAGTGAATGTAACAGAGTAAATGTAACTGAGTAAATGTAATTGAGTAAATGTAACTGAGTAAATGTGACTGAGTAAATGTGACTGAGTAAATGTGACTGAGTAAATGTAACTGAGTAAATGTGACCGAGTAAATGTGACTGAGTAAATGTGCCTGAGTAAATTTTATTAGGCACATAGTCTACCTTAGCCTGGCCAGCGTCACATTTTCTTTAGTGTGTTTTCTTTGATCCATATGATGACTGACTGATCGCCCTGCCTCTGTAGACTGATCTTATTACTGGACCTCCACAACTGACACCACATCACTACATGATATGTCTACTAGCTGACCACTGCTATACAAACACACTAAAGTCTCCCACAGCCACTCACTACTGTTTTACAAAGATCAGTTTACCTTTGTTGTGCCAGGCTTACGCACAAACAGACATGCATGGTTAGTATTACAAGTGCCCGTAACAAAATGAAAGACAACTATAGTGTTGCAGCCCTCCATGTCTTTATTTAGATGAGTATGACTGAAAGGTAATCAAAACCCAATGCAGAGAAACCAGTGTGATTAAAAAGTCATTGACATTACTAATTGACACAGAGTTAATCCAGGTTTAATCAGGTCTAATGGTGTTGTTGGTGTCTTTGGTTAATTAGACCCAGCATGGTCATCATCATAATGCACCATTGAGGTAACAGAGGCATTTTTCTAATCTAGCCCCTGGACTAAACCATGTCTAAACCGGCTGTAAAACAGAACTAAACCAAGACTTGTGTCTGAACCAGGATTAACCTCTTAACTGTATTTAAATCTAACACGATTCTCTTTCCCTCATCATACCCTCAAGTGTATGTGGCTACACCGTTCTTAGAAAGATTCGATTGTGTATTATATTACAATGTACAATCTAGTATTTTTATTTGATCGAAAAACCTTGGTGGCCTCCTGGTTTTATATCACAAAACGCGTCACATTTCCTGGTAAGAGTCATCATTTGCTGCTCTTATTCTTAAGCTGCATCACTCCTGTTCCTGAAAAAAAAAAAACAATCTGCCTGCGACTGTCAAATCATCTAAAACACGGCTGCAGCTGGCGGACCACACTTAATTATATTCTTGTACTGTAGCACCCTCTAACGGTGATGACTACACATTACAGCAGACAAGAGGCGGTCTCAGAAATCAACTTCAGGTCGGGTGCACGTATGGTGTCAATAAGTCATATCTCTCTATAGGTTAAGCCATTTTTTGTAGATTGCTGTATTTTTGGATGGTAAAAAAAGTCAAATCGGTTTTGCTTGTCTTGATGTTGATAATGGTTTTCTGTACATTTTGGGACTATAGACATATTTAGTGGGAGGTTGTGAGGTTCAATCCAATCTTTTTGTCTGTATGTCCTCTATGTATATCTGTGGGTTCTCTCCGAGTACACCAACTTCCTCCTACCGTCTAAAGACAAGCATGTGTTAGTTTTGAGTTGATGAGAAAACACATTGGCTGAAGATGAGTTGGCTAAAAACAGCAAAAAATAGATGCAAATAGATAGAATATACACATTGTGTTCTGTATATGGGTGCACACAGCCAAATCTGCTTTTGGAGAGCTTTGTGGCAGATGCGTCGTGGAGCCTCAGCTGACCACTTAGTGCCGCGCTCATGATCCTAACTTCTGCTGTCTCTGGCTAATGCATCACACAGTCATGTCATGGGGCCCCTTATTTTAGGTTCAAACAATTGTGTAACAACTTAAATCAAAATGTTGAGCGAATCACAAGATACTATCACAGGAGAAGACTAAATATAGGCGAAATCATTTATTATTCATTCATTACTGTTCAGTTTGGTAACACTTTAGAACCACTATTTAGCAACAGTAATAAATATTTCATTTTCAATTTTGAATTAATAATTTCTAAACACTGCTGTTTATAATGTTTTACAAATGTTAAAATAATGCTTAAATGTTAAAATTATAATTTAACTGGTTTATAGCCACAATATAACATTTAAATAAACCAGACAAAGCCTGCAAATAGAAAAGGTAAATAATATAGAAATACTAAGTCCTCATGAGTGATGACCTCAGCCCTACTCTGAATTGCATTTTTACATGTTTTCAGATTCAGACATAAATTGAGTCTATCTTATTGCCCCTTCTCATTTTTCCCCTTTCCCCCTTTAGTGTTAATTTCTTTTCATTTGTCTCATAATCTTCAAGGGCAGGGATTAATCCAGTGTTGTTTATGTCCACTTAATTCCTCCTCTAAACTACTAGTGTAGTCGACCCAGACCCATGTTTTTGAGCGTGCGAGTGCGGACAGAAGAAGAGAGAGAGGGAAGGGTTTAAATGCAGCAGTGCCTTTGTGACCACACATCTACTTCTGCAGTTGGCTGTTGAGGTGTAAGGCTGTACTTTATTGTAACCATTGGAGAACATAGATTTGATCGAGTAAGCTAGAATCATGCATAGATGGAGGATACAGTGGTAAAAGGCAGGCTTCATTGAGATTGGCGTTTGGTGATGGGCAACTGCACCAAACCATCTATGAAAAACAAAACTGAAAAGGTAGGAACGTTTTTTGCTTGATGCTTTTTATTGTCCGTTTTAGTTCACTTTTTAACTGTTGTTTTGAGTTTGAAAGAAGTATCCTACTGATCAGTAAATATATATATTTTATATTATATTATTTCAGTAAATGCAGATATATTTTTTGTTATTACAACTGAACCATATATTTTTGGTCACACATTTTATAAACTAATTTAAACATTTAAGAAAAGTCAATGTTGTTTTAGATTAAACTCTAATATAATTGCGAACAATCTACCTACTAGTATTATGTAACACCTTAAAATGTCAGCGGATCAGACAATTAGCCAAATGAGCCCGGTGAGTGACTGCAGTGGGCCGGACTCAGAAGAAGCGTGTTAGGTTGTAAGTTGTTCACAGTAAGGATAGTAGCTGATGTGAGAGGATTGCCCTGAAATCAAAAGCAGCTTATGTAACCCAGGCTTAGAGCCCCATTTTCACTAACGTATGTGTCCAGAAACAGAGGACTTACTGTGTTTTGAGAAGGATGTTTGTGTGTGACCTCTCACTAACTCGAGTACCTGCTCTGCCTCTAAGGGGGCAGTGGACGCCCCTAAGGCCAAGTCCCAAACAGGGGGCCAGCTAGAGGAGGATGAGGATCAAGATGTGGAGGAAATACCGTTCAAACAGACCTTTGGTGCACTGGTGAAGAACTGCAAGATGCTGCAGATTGTAGGCCCGGCCTGTGTGTTCCTTAAGCAGGGCTTTGCGTTCGTATGTAACAGTTATACTTCAGACTCCCAGTGCCACCTTTGTGCCATTTCATTATGTTGACTACCTCTCAGTCTCCACTCATATTATGACTTTGTCATTGCATGCCTTTACTTGTCCCGGACTAGACATTTCAACCCCTTTTCAACTCACTACTGCAGAAATAGTCAATCATTTCCATTGAAAAACATTGATTGGTTTGGCAGCACTTAGTGTAAAGCCTGTGGTGATGGACAAGCCTATATTCACAGAGCAGATGTTCCTTAAAAAAACAGGTTATACTGAAGGTTTTCTTACCTTCAGTAAAAGCTGTAGTGGTTTGACCAAAAACTGCTAATACGGTATATTTTTGTTGGAACATCCATCTAGAAATGTTGATTTCACATATAGAGGGTGCATCCAGCCACCAACATATCAATCCATCATGGTTCAAAATACAGATTGAATATTGAACTTACTTTACACATTCTGTACATTAACAAATTGAGAACATTAACCCTGCTATAGATATATGGTTTATATTAATGCACTGTAAAGGGTTTTATCAAACTACTAAGACTCATTTCCATCAGTGACGTTGTCCTGTTTATGTTGGCATTTCAAAATGTGTCTACATAGAAGTGTGTGTGTCTCAAAAGGTTTTTGTGTTTACCCTAATTTCCAAATATTTTAAACTTAAATGTGAGCATGGTTTTACTCTGCACTATTTCAAGCATGTATGTGTCTGTTTTCTTAGGACCGGGAGCTGAGGCCCGAGGAGTTGGATGGTAAGAGCAAACAATAGCACCTCTATGTAATCTTTCTGTGACGCTTGACTTAAACATGTCCTTGTGTGTTGAACAGAGCTGCGTGAGGCATTTACAGAGTTTATGAACAAAGATGGCTACATCAGTCACAATAACCTGGGAGAGTGCATGAGGACTATGGGATACATGCCCACAGAGATGGAGCTTATTGAACTGAGCCAGCAGATCTGTAATTCACTTTGTACCAAGCTATAATGGTCACACAGGGTATCTATGTGCTAAATTATATATATTTTTTGTATTTTATAGGTGGAGGTAAAGTCGATTTTGAGGACTTTGTGGAGCTAATGGGACCAAAGATGTTAGCAGAGACCGCAGACATGATTGGGGTCAAAGAACTGCGTGATGCATTTAAAGAGGTAGAACTTTGTGAACATAAGGTTTAGTCATGGTTATAGTCAGGTGTGTTTTTATAAGCTGTGGTTGTCTTGTGTGCAGTTTGACTCCAATGGAGATGGATGGATCAGTCTGACAGAGATGCGTGATGCCATGAAGAAGCTGATGGGCGAACAGGTGACAAACCCAGAGATAAACGAGATCCTTCGAGACGTGGACCTGAACGGAGACGGTCTGGTGGACTTTGAAGGTGAGAAGGACACAACTGTCTCTATGTATTTTATTAAATCGCCTTATCCTCTGTGTTTCTATTTTTGTTTTTAGAGTTTGTGCGGATGATGTCTCGCTAATATTTAACCCTGTCAGATGGACGGACAGACGTTATGCAATGGCTGGACAAAGAAACACACTACCTTGTAACGAATTTACATCTGCTCCTCAGAGCATGATAACCATTGTAACCTTGCATATTCAAAGAACATTTTACATACATATACAATAATGATGCATCAAAAGTGTATTTAAAGTATTTTAAAAACTGCATATCTCAAGCTCCAAACGTCACATAGTTTTTTATTTGTATATATCAGTGTTTGTCTTATGAGTGTAAGATAATGTATAATGTAATGTAAGCACATTTTATAATTCATGAAGTATAAGAATGATCAAATAAAATTCAATATCACACTTTGGCTTTCTGATCACTCAAGGGACGGTTCAGAGGCAGCCATGAAGAACACACGAGCATAACCTTTACTAAAGCATTGGACTATATCCTACAAATGGAATATTAAAAACTCTCTGTAAGATTCATTCATTCTTATTATGAACTATAAACTCAGTGGTGCCTGGTTATACAACACAAAAACCCAAGCTATATATTAGGCTGACTTTTTACTGCAATAATACAAATGCATTTATATGCATATTTAATAAGTTGTTCAAAGCCTTTTTGAATTGTATATATTAACCTAAATTGCCAGATGTATTTAAATGCTGTACATATTGACTTTCACATTTACATATTAGCAATCAGAAACAACAACAAAATGACTATGTTCAAGATTTTTCTTTTTATTGAAAACTTGGCCAGAAATCTGTACAGCAGAGAGGGCGTCAATGCACAAGGGCAAAAAGGCAGGGGCAGGGGGCATTAAGAACTCAGTTTCCAATGGTGCATCATACCCTGCGCTGAGAATAGTGTGTTTAAAGCAAGGGTCTTGCTTCCTCTTTGGTGTCTCATAGAAGTATGTAAGGGGGCTGGAGCGAGGGACTACAAAAACTGAGAAAGTTGGAAGCACAGCTCGGCTCATAGGGGAGAAAGAGAAAGCTGAGGCAGAAGGGATTCAGGGAGGCCCTATTCTGTTTTATTTGGGTGTCCACATCAGAACCACCTTAGTCGACTGTAAATAATAGTGATGAAAAGACCCTAAAGTCGGGTTTCAGACGTCTCTCCCTCTTTCTCTCTTCCTCCGCCCCTCTCCCTCACTTCCACTCTTTCTCTTTCTCTCCTTCCCTAAGCCTCACTTGCTGGCCATGGTGTAGCAGCCCTGTTGGTGCCACTGCATGTCACGGATACGCCTCACAGACTGGAACTGGGGACAGCGGGCGCCATACTCATTGAAGTGCCTGAAGTCGCCCTTCTCCAGCAGGTACTGGCTGCCACGGTACCCAGGGAACTGGTATCCCACCCAGCTGTACAAACAGAGTATACACATTTGAGTACATTTATATAGTAGTTAGGAAAAACAACACGTTAAAGGCTTACGTTCCACAGCTGACAATGATGCTGCCCACTCTGTCGGTGAAGCCATAAGAAAACATACTGGGAACGTCATCGTCCATGATCTCCATCTTACGGCCCTTGAACTCTCCCACCTCATACAGGCAGATCTTGTGCTTCTCGGGGTCCTATGAAGGAGATTTAAGGAGCCTGCTTCAGGACTGCTTATATAAACAAACAGTATAAACGGGGGATAGTGTTATACCATTCGGACAGGCCTGAAGGACAGCAGGTAGTCGTTCTTCTGGCAGTTGCTCCAAGAGTCCCAACGAGGATACTCTCCCTTCTCCAGGATGTACATCTCTCCACAGAAGTTCATCTGCTCGAAGCCCACAAAGCTGCACAACAGAAATTCATCCGTTTTATAAACACATTTCTAATAAATACTAAAATAATTACTTGATTAACTGTTATTAGTTACTTACGGTCCACACTCCACGCGCAGAGAGCGCACACGGTCCATGCCCATCTCACACACATTCATGCACTCGTTGCTGATCTCAATCATACGACCCTGGAAGTTCTCCTGGTCGAACACGTACATCTGATGGGACACACAAATAAGATCTTATTAAAGTAATAAGGTCATATAGCTCAATGAGAGTTTGATTCACAAACCTTGTAGGACATCATTCCCATCTCAGACTTCTTGCTCTGAGCAGCCTTGCCGTCAGTCTGAGAAGAAGTCTTGGACTTGTCTCCACTGGACATGATTACTGAGAGACAAGAGGCGAAGTTAGATGTATTGTTGTGTATTTTAAATACCTGTGTGGACCTTACCTGTTTGTGTATGATGCCTGCACCGAGCCTCACTGAGAGTGTGTGGGGCTCGGACTGCGCCCCACCCTTTTATACGCTGGCGCCCACAGGACAAGGATTACTCCCAGAGAAACAAACCTGCTGAGGTCAGTGACGGGACACAAAAGAAAGCCCACATCATCACAGATAGTGGACATTAGTACAGACAGGGTGTGGGCCATGCAGGGCAGGGCACACTGGTGGAGGCAGGAGCACGCTGAAGGTCAAAGACAAACCTAAGTCTCAACTTTTGAGCATCTCCACCATCTTAAGTGCTATGGCAATGCTCAATAGCAAAAGATATAAGCCACATAATTTTATTTAATAAATTATTAATGAACTTGCACACCTACATTTTTAGTTAAATTCATCAATAATTGTTTTATAAATGTTATTATGTTACCATTAATCAGGTTTGATTTGAGTGATCCAGTTGATGTGTAAGAATAGATGCTATTTATTGGAGGAAGTTCAATCTGACAGCTTGAATCAAAAGAAATGGTTACTTTTCAAAAATAGCTCCTTCAATGTAAAAGCACTACACTGTAAATTGCAGAAACCCCATCAGCTAGAATTCACTTACAACAAGGAATTGGCCCAATACCTTTTTGTTTTTGATAGAAAAGAAATGTATGTTCTTTCCTTACATTCCGAGGGCATCCGTGACCCCCAGCCGAGCCCCACTGATGCTCGTCTAATCCCCACATTCCTCGCGCCATTGTCCCGTGCCACACGCCGGACTGCTGACCAGGGCCCGAACAGCCCCGAGAGCCTTTGTTAGGTCTCTATGGGATGTGCTGAGCTGGCCCCAGTGGCAGGACAACAGCTGCCACAGCGGCCGCTAGCGTACACTCCCCGGGGCCGCGCCTCATGGATCGCATAGATCCAACTGCAGACGTGAACGCGCACCATCCACGAGCGTCGGTATAAAACTGAAGCGCCAGGATCTCTTAAAGCTCTACGCGAGGCCAGCGGTACGCGCGTACTCCACAGCTCTTCCAATAAGTGGCACATATAGGTAAGGCTCCATCTCTGCTTTCAATACAGCTAGGGCCACCAAAACCAAAAAGCACTTTCTCAACCATCAGTATTATCATGACAAAATATCGAAATAACTCTGCGGTGCATACTGGCTTAGAATTTTTAGCTTAGAAGTGTGTTTTTTCACACATTTTCCAAGCAGCTTTAATGTATATAAAAAACACAATTCACACCAAATCAGTTAAGTCTATTATCTTCACACAAAGTCGCACTAAATTAGATACTAATGTTTTGAGAATTGTTAAAGGTACATTTTAGAGGCTGTGTAGTGTTATGTTTTTTTTATGTCTTTAGGAGTAAAGATGTATCGAAGGTCCTCCATGATGCAGCCGATGGTCAACTCAGGAATGGGCATGGCACCATTCTTTAAGGTAAAACTGCAGAAATAGCTATTATGATATATGTAGTATTCAAGTTCAAGTTCAAGTTTAGCTTAATTATATAAACACATCTAATAACTCTTGCGGCCCAAAGTGCTGTACAAATGTAAAAACAATACTGTAATTCAAAGTGTACAGTGTGTCTCATCACTTACAGGTCTCCTTTGTCCCACCAGGTCACTGTGTTTGAGCAGGAGCACTTCCAGGGCAAGTGTCTGGAGTTCACCTCCGAGTGCTGCAACATCCAGGAGTGTGGTATGGACAACATCCGCTCCATCAGGGTGGAGAGTGGAGCGTAAGTCTAAAACTATCAATTCTGTATATTCTGTCGGAAGTCTGTCCCTAAAAGTAAGCTTTATATGTATTATCCATGATGTTATTATGTGTATCAATACTGGACATGTAAAGGCAGCATTATTTTCTGTTTGCCTTGTAGCTGGGTGGGATATGAACACCATGACTTTGAAGGCCAACAGTTCGTACTGGAGAGAGGAGAGTACCCTCACTGGGACTCTTACAGTGGGAACATCTCCTACCACGTGGAGCGCTTCATGTCACTGCGCCCCATCTACTGTGCTGTACGTACACAATGACAATGTCAACCGCTATCAGTAAAACATAACATCTGAAAAAAATGACATTCTTTTATTGCAGTCTCACCAGAGCAGTCGTATGATGATCTTTGAGAGAGAAAACTTCATGGGCCGCAATGTGGAGATCTGCGACGACTACCCCTCTCTGCAGGCCATGGGCTGGATGATGCCCGAGGTCGGCTCCATGCATGTGCAGTGTGGCGCGTAAGTGTCTTCATATATCTGTAAGAACTACCCACTCAGATAATAGGGGTAATAGGTCTTTCAGATGGTGGGTGAAGTCTCCTAGAAAAATGAACCTAAATTAAGACTAAACTAGGTATAAATATGCCTAAGCCCTTCAGAGCAGATCGAAAAATCAGATTAGAAGTGGCTCTAAAGTAAAGTCAATTATGAACTAAAGTACAAAAGTCTTAAAATAACCAGCATACCACCAGTAGTACCATTCACCACATTTTCAGAACCACTGTTTGGTTGTACTCAGGCAAGCTTATTGTATTGAGAAATCACTCTTCAAATTGCCCATGACAATCACACACAAATAACCTGAGCTCTTGACGCCCCTACAGCCCCCATCAGCTCAAAGTACATGTAATAACATACCAAACGAAATCGCTAAGCATGTTACAAATCCCCAGTCTGTCACACTTGCCCCAGAAATGCTCCTAAAATAGCCCATGCACTAACGGCCTGTCCTTGTTATTACAGCTTTGTGTGCTACCAGTATCCCGGCTACAGGGGGCAGCAGTACATCATGGAGTGTGAGCGACACAGTGGGGACTACCAACACTGGAGGAACTGGGGGTCCCACTGCCAGACCCCTCAAATCCAGTCCATTAGACGCATCCAGCACTAAGGCCAAAGACGGGATAACAGAGGACAACAGCACACTTTACTGAACCACTTTTAAAAACGCCTCAATCCGAGCACTTCCTCTTTCACTTTTTCTCTTCTTTGCTTTTCTTCACCTTGACTTGAGCCGCCCCCTTGATCCCTTGATCCGATTCATATGCACAGCCAAAAGTGTGATAAGAGACAATATCGCACTGTAAAAAAAAAGAAGTTGCACAGGGAGACACAAGCTTATCTACATAAACACAGCATTGTCTTTTTAATTAGTGAGAGGTCCCTATATGTTGACCACTAAACTGCATCTAGGCTGGACTGGCAGAAACAACCAGAAAACTCAGTGCAGCCCAGATGTGACATGTGGTTGGGTGTAGGAGGTTGATCCACAAATTGAGAACTAATAAAGTAATTTTCACTTCACGGTTTCGCCCTGTTAAGTTTGTACATGATGTATTTTCTCCAAGTGTGAGAGTGGACTTTTTTTTTTAAACGATGATGTACTAATATGAACAAAATAAACGATTGTTTGAAGGGAAACATGAATCAGTAATGCAAAACAACAGTGATTGTACTGTATCTTTTAAAATACTATTATACTATATTATATTTATTTTATGTTTTATGTTTAATATTCATGAGAAACATTATTTTAGCAGAAAATCAGTGATTTTCATAATTCAACTATAG
>JAVQKC010178883.1:0-12419 GCA_036025475.1 Philypnodon macrostomus
AGAAGAGTGAATGACATTACGCTGATGTCTGCAGCTGTGTCAAGAATTGCTTCCTGTTTGAGCTCTTTCTCAAGGAGGGTGGGAATGCAAAATTTTCGGGCTGGTCCCTTTTCAGTTAGGTTACACAAAAGTCGCTTGTAAGGCCGTTTGGATCGGCTGTCAAGTGCAATGTCATTTTGAAGTTCAGTGTCTGAACTTACCTGAGGCGCACTAGTGTGAGTCGGAACATGTGTCACAGCTTCTGGGTTCTGTTTCCGGCTAAGTCTGTCAACGCCATTTCAAGAATCTTTTCTTCATTGGGGTTGCAGAGGGATGCTAGGGTTTCCATGCTAAAGGATACTAGCATGTTCCTTTGTCAAAATTCATACCACGTCTAAACTTCTTTGAGAAATGAGATGATCTTCCTCAATCTTAATTGGAGCTAACTAAGACTAGAGTTGAGAGTTGAAAGATGAAGAAGAGATTAATTTGGAAAAAGAAGCAAAAAGATGACAGTGGAGACAAACAATTGAATTAATTATAGCTTATTATTTTAGGTTTAATGTCAAATTCGATTTGCTATTTGAATGTTTAACTAATAGGTGACTGTCCAGTAGACCTTCAGTCAAAAACAATCTCAGAGATGGAGATGAATAGGAAAAATTACAAATGGAAATAAACACTAGTTTTAAAGTTATGAAAAACTTCATGCAGTTTAGAATTGTTGAGTAGCATTGAGCCTGGCTGAAGCTTCTTAAATCTAAAATAGGAAAACTATTAAATATGCTATACAGCTATATTTAATCCAATAGGGTGACAAAGTCAAAGACTAAGCAGACTTGAAGTAAATAACTTCTACAGTGTTTTTAACCAGGCTCTGACATTACTTACGTGTAGCTAATACTGTATGTTTACAGTTGCTTCATTTAAGATTTAGCTGACGGTTGGCAAACCTTCTTAAAGTTGCAGTGCCTTATTTTGTGCAGGAAATAAATGAAATAAAAATTTTAAAAAAAACACCTTTCCCATTGCTCTTCTTCTCAACCCTCTGTCACAGTCTCACACAAACCAGGAAGTATCAGAATAACGACCGGCGGTCTGAAGTTGGCTCTTTTTTCCTTTGAACTAAACAACAGAAATAGCTGTGAATAAGCTGTGAATTTGAAAATAAAACATCAGCTCCCTCACATTAATCCTAATAGATTCTAGTTCTGAATAAATAAACAATGGTTCAACCAATCTGAGCTACATAGATGATGTAACAACTAAAAGGTACTTTCATGCTAATTTCTCCATAGAAAATGTGATCCATACAGCAGCCACTTGGACATGTGCACTATACAACATGCTTCTAATATGAACCACATAGCAGCATTGTGACACAGGAATACAAATACCCTTATTAGCCGCAGATTATCTCGGAGCACACACCATTTCGACAGTTGTTCAGTCACGCAACAACAACCACAGGCAAGCTATTAAAAACACAGATACACTTTTAGCTGAGTGCTATGCTGCGAGGTGAGGGAGAGGGAAATTCATTTTGGAGTTATTACAAAATTATTCAAATGACAAATGAAAAAAAAATGATCAGATAAAGAAATTAGAAAATTCCTGTTAAGACCAGCAGGAGGGCCTGCTGATAGAACACAAAGCCATAAGTTACTGTAAGAAAACTATCCATAATTGTACAGCTACAAATCTCCTCATCTAGTAAAATCGATATACAATATAATAGTAGAGACACAGAGACCATAAAAGTTAATCTAAAATTTATGTAATGAATTTAGATGATCTAGTCATTCCAGACACTCAAAACACAACCAGTCAAACACTGGTGATGGTAAGCTGAAGCCACAGCCGCCGTGAGGCAGACTGATATAGACATGCCAACCAAACTGCTCTAAATGCCTCCCTGACCAGCACCAAGAACTATTGTATACCTGATCTAAACCAGGAGTACACCAAGTTTATACCAGGTCTAAACCAATACTAAACCAGGTCGAAACCAAATGTCTAAACACGACTACACCAGGTCTAAACCAGTACTATAATGAGTCTAAACCAGGTCTAAACAAGTACTAAAGTAGGTCTAAACCAGGACTGTCTAAACCCATACTAAACATATTCTAAACCAGGACTAAACCAGGTCTAAACCAGTACTTAACCAGGTCAAAACCAGGACTACACCAGGTTTAAACTTTACAGCAAGTTGAGACATACCAGCCATACTACCATATACGTCTCTGACTGCCACCAAACACAGCACGGCAATTCATAAATAGGCAGACATAACAGAGGTGAGTAGAGTAGCCAATAATTTTACTCAAGTAAGTAACACTACTCTATGGAGTACAATTTATTTTAAAAGTAACTGTAACTGAGTACTACCCACCTCTGATAGGCAAGCAGGAACTGAACCTCTAACCATGCATATCTGCTAATTTCTTTGAATAATATTGACTTTTTATAACTTGCTTGAATGGAATGGAATTGCCCCATTATTGTTGGTTCACAAACCTTTAACACGGGTTTAAATGTGACTATTGTTCTATTGCCATTGCAGTGAATGTAGACACACCTGTGCTGTCAGCAGCTCACCTCTGCAGCGCACTGACAACACAATCTCCATTAAACATAAAAGCCACACTTTGCCACACCACGTAAAAGCCAATGGGCCAGAAGCTTTGTCATTGAGTGGAACAGCCTTCACCAGCGGCACTCTGCTCTCTACAGAGTCTGTCATGTACACCAGCAAATACTAATGTCAGACATTTTGTGAAGGGCTTATATTAAAAAATTGTAACAGAGCCCTTAGGATCATTTTTACACTATTGGGACCTTGAAGCTCTAGTCTGGATGTTTCCTAAAATAAGAAAAGGTTAGACAATTAAAATGAATATCTGATCTTGTTCTATTATGTAAAGTAGGTAATCTGTTATTATTTTATTCTTCAGTTCCTAGCCTGGCCTCTACAGCAACATCAAATCAGAGATTGTTTCCACTTCCAATTGTAGTTGAGTTGTAGTGGTGCGGTACCAAGGGGAAGGAACTAAAGTAAAACTCGATTATTGGTTAAACATTTTTTTCAACAATTTCTTATTTTAGGAAAATCTCTGGTTTTATTAATTAATCATTTATTAATTAAAAAATATACTGCTCAGAAAGAAGCTACACAATATTTTGGACAAATCTAAAATTAATAAATTAGGTTTAAAGCGTCAGACCAGAACTAAACCGGGCCTATACCATGGCTAAAAAAGACTACATAAGGTCTAAACCCTGACACGCTAGGTCTAAACCAGGACTAAACTGGGTCTAAACAAAGACACCCGGTCTAAACCAAACCTAAACCAGGTCAAAACCAGGACCGAACCAGGTTTAGACCAAACATAAAACAGAATTAAACTAAGGTTGAATGAGTTCTAAACCAGGTCTAAAACAGGATACTGGGTCTAAACCATATCAAAACCAGAGCTGAACCAGGTCTAACCCACTAAACTAAACCAGCACTGTGTCAGGTCTAAACCAGCACTATATCTGGTCTAAACCACTAAGCCAGCACTGTGTCAGGTCTAAACCAGCACTATGGCAGGTCTAGATCAGCACTATACCAGGTCTAAACCACTAAACTAAACCAGCACTATGCCAGATCTAAACCAGCACTATGCCAGGTCTAAACCTCTAAACTAAACCAGCACTATGTCATGTCTAAACCAGCACTATGCCAGATCTAAACCAGCACTATGCCAGGTCTAAACCACTAAACTAAACCAGCACTATGCCATGTCTAAACCAGCACTATGTCATGTCTAAACCAGCACTATGTCAGGTCTAAACCAGCACTATACCAGGTCCAAACCACTAAACTAAACCAGCACTATGCCAGGTCTAAACCAGCACTATACCTGGTCTAAACCAGTAAAATATACCAGCCCTATGTCAGGTCTAAACCAGCACTATACCTTGTCTAAACCTCGAAACTAAACCAACACTATGGCAGGTCTAAACCAACACTATACCTGGTCTAAACCACTAAACTAACCCAGCACTGTCAGGTCTAAACCAGCACTATACCAGGTCTAAACCATTAAACTAAACCAGCACTATACCAGGTCTAAACCAGCACTATACCAGGTCTAAACCAGTAAAATAAACCAGCACTGTCAGGTCTAAACCAGCACTATACCAGGTCTAAACCACTAAACTAAAACAGCACTATACCAGGTCTAAACCGCTAAACTAAACCAGCACTATACCAGGTCTAAACCATTAAACTAAACCAGCACTATGTCAGGTATAAACCAGCACTATACCTGGTCTAAACAACTAAACTAAACCAGCACTATGTCATGTCCAAACCAGCACTATGCCAGGTCTAAACCACTAAACTAAACCAGCACTATGTCAGGTATAAACCAGCACTATACCTGGTCTAAACCACTAAACTAAACCAGCACTATGTCAGGTCTAAACCAGCACTATACCAAGTCTAAACCACTAAACTAAACCAGCACTATGCCAGGTCCTAACATGATAGATGAGTTCCTCTCTGCATAGATTTTCAGGTAGAATTATTTTGTTGCAGCCTCACTCATAAGCTCTTTCTGCCCCTCAGCTTTCTAAAATCCTCTGTACAGCCCTGGTTAGGATTCTTCTGCTTGGTTAGCGTTGACCTCATTGTATCACGGGGAATGAAGAGGTCCGCTGTAGCAAACACGCTCTGTTGTTGCAGCTTTTAATTGGTGTGAAATTACTTTTGGAGAAGAGGCCTAAGTACGTGGCTTCTGTGGGAATAATTGAGTTTGATACGGTTGACAGGCAGCCACATGAAAGTTCTGCGCCACCCGATAAACAAAGAAAAGTCAGAGGAATCCAGCTGCGAGGGGAGACAGTGATACACCGATCTCCCGCGTGCCGTGTCCTACCGCAGAGGGGCTTTGATTCCTTCTCCTCTGATCTGAACTCACTGGTCTGAGGTTTGAGATTGTGTTTGTGTGATTGTTTAGAAAATGGTGTTCCCAAGTCATGCAAGGCTACCGGAAAAAAACTGTGATGAGACTTAGCAATGAATGAGAAACCACATGAACTCAAACAGATAATAATGAATAGCAGTGGTTGTCATCACTGGTGGTACTTGGGCTCTGGCGGAGGGCTATCTCTGGTCCACACCTTTGATTGTTCTGGTATTGTCCCCGTAGGGAAATGTGTCCTTTGCATTTGACCCATCCCTCAATGCTGCTGGGGCAACCTGGCAGGAACAGTGGGGCAACAGTGCAGTGCCTGGGGACTCATCTCCAGATCTTCAGCCAGGATCTTGGTCAGGATGTATCTAACTGGAAAATTAATTAGTCCCAATATAATGAAATTTTAGTGCAATAAAAGTGTTCTTGTAAAGACAAATGCAAATAGTTTGAATATATTTAAGATTGATTGCATTATTCATTTACTTCACAGTCACATCATTGTGCCGAGGCAGGCTGACAGACGTGGCAGCCATATGGCATCTAAGGTCTGTCTGACCACCACCAAACTCAAGGTTGACTGGATCTATCCATCTTCTGTATTTCTGGGCCGGGTTGCAGGGGCAGCAGTCTCTCTCTCTGGACACCTTCCTCCAGCTCCTCTGGAGGAATACCAAGGTGTTCCCAGGCCAGCCGTGACACATAGTCCCTCCAGCATGTCCTAGGTCTTACCTGGGGCCTCGTCCTGGTGGGAAATGCCCGTAACACTCATTTATGACCCAAAGCTCCTCTGGACCATTGTTGAGAGTCGGAACATAGATTGACCTCACTGCGGAGGCTGTGCTGAAGACACCAACTTGGTCATGGACTTTGCATGGAGCATTTGTAGCTTAAATCATGTCCCACATTTTTATTTATGCCAGCAAATATTTTGTTAATGAATTCATATTTGTCCCTCATGTTGATAAATATGATTAGCACAGTGTATGTTTGAGTAGAAATAGGGCTTCATTTTTACACTGAAAAAAAAAATCATTCACAAGCAAAATCTTTCATGGGTAGATCAGTCCAACTAGAAATGATGTGTATTCAGCTCACATGGGCTTCACATTGATACAATTTAAGAAATCTCAAATCAAATGTAGAATGTGTGTATTGAAGCTGTATTTTTGACATGTCCCATTTGGCCTGTAATGATCAGATCCCCCTAACAAACAAACAAACATAATCACCCTATCACATTCATATACAAGCAGGATGGTCAGGAGCCTAGGGACACAACAGCAGAACATGTCTGCTATCTGTTCCCATAGTAGCGTCCCTCGGCTCTCCAGAAACGTGCAGGCCTGTTGGTGGTAAAGTAGGTGAGAAACGTGCAGGCCTGGTAGTGGTAAAGCAGGTGAGAGCCGGTGTTGTCAGTGGGACATAGGCTGGTCCCATAGCGCAGGAGAATACACATCTGTCATAATAATGTAGCAGTGTGTGAAGACTACAACAGAGCAAACAATACTGTAGATAAATATAGTCCTGCCCAGGCCTGGTCCAGGTGTCCAAATGTAGGCTACGCTACTACGCCTCACATGGGCTACAGATAGACAACAACACGTGTTCAGGTTGCTTGTAATACCAATTAAATTTAGTTTTTGTTGAAATGCATTTAAAATAGGGCAGTAGTGGCTCGGTGGTTATTCATGAAACTGGAAGGTTGGTGGTTAGAATCCCACTCCAATCTGTGGATACTGCCAGGATGTCCTTGGGCAAGAAGGTGGTTGGAAGTGGCCGGAGGAGGTGTAGACAGGTAGTAGGTAGGTAGTTACAGGGGTAGTTTACCAACACCAATGTGTGCTTGAAGGTGCGAATGAATTTTGAACCCAATTCAAAGGAAGATTTAATTTAAAAAAAGCCTGATTTTATTTAGAGGGACATGCCAACCCACTCTATAAAACAGTCAGTGCCATTGAGTTCAGTCCACTTAAAAAAAAAACAGACCACATAATGCACATTAATACAGCTAATTAACATACTAGACTAGATTTGCACAGGACAAAATATCGATAAACCGATATATCAAGATGTTTTTTGTGATACGGTACGGGTATTGCAGGCTGCTGTATCGATAGATTGGAATTTATAATATTTTGTATATTTTACAAAAAATAAATCTGGCAGTACTTACATTTTGTTTCTTATTTTGAGAAAGTCGACTGATTTGTGAGATACAGTTGAAGTATTCACCATTCTAATTATTAAATTAACTATTAATTCCTTTAGAAAACGTGATCTATATAATATATCAAGTATCGGCATATTGAGATATTATTGGTATCGTGAGCCATGTATCACGTATCGAATCGTGAGGTACCCTGAGGTTCCCAGTCCTAGTTTTTAGTCCGCACATTTGTAGTGTTCATGTTGGCAGCCATGTTGGATTTTATTTTTTTTAGAACAATAGTCATTATCGCCATCTAGTGGGAAACAAGTTACTTAAGAGGGCTTGTAATTGTGTGACTAGATGTTGTACTCTGCTCTGTAGTGAAGCCCAGACTAGTGAACATTAAAACAGGTCTAAACCATTTCTACGCCATGAACTAAACCAGGGCTAAACTTGGACTACACCAAAACTGAACCAGGTGATATGCTCTTGGCTGTAGATGTGCACTGTTCCATCAGGTCTATAAGGGGCTATGAATGTGCAAAGGGTTCTAATCAGGAAGGAGGAGGCAATTATCTTTGATTGGACACAGATAAAATGCTTTGCTCACAGCTTATGAGCCGGCAGTAGAGAATTAATGTGACACCAGGCCCAGGCCAATTATATGAGCAATAAATATGTAAAGTCATAAAGTATGCAGTTTACAAATCATGTCTAATGCAATGCCTTTACACTCCAGCTTCAGCTCTGCACAAGATTCTTTGAGTGTTGCTGCTAATGCAACCCCTACTACCTCTACTGTGTGTTTAATACAGTTTGTTTAGTCAAACTTAAATAGTCAGAACTTAACAGAAAAAACTACTGTTTAGGGCTTAAAGAAGTAAAGTGAATGTAGTTTGTCCTGGTTTAATACCAATTTAAACTGGGTGTAGTACTAATTAAGATTGAGTTTAGTCTTGGTTTATTCCTAATTTGGACTGATTTAGGTTTAGTTCTGATTTACGGTGTATTCAGACTCCAGCAGACCATGTTTCAGACCAAATAGTTGGTCTTCGGGCTGACAAAAAATTGTGGACTCAGTCTAGTTTGCACTAGTGTGAACGCAATAGTTCAAACTGTTGTACCAAATCCAGGAAGTGGCAGAAGTTCACAGACACAAAGAAGCTCAAACAAGTCTCAGGAGAGTTCACATCCAGCAGACATGGGTTTATGATGCTTTATCCTCCACAACAGGCTATTTTCCCAATATATCGTAAAAAAAAAGGGGGCTCCTAAACATTATCCTTTCTGTATTAACTTTATCATTACTACCATCACTCTTTATAATCTACACTAGTTTTGTGTTTTTAACTGTAAATCAAGCCGCTAAAGTCAAAGCATTTCTCCACATGAAACACCTAAGCAACAAGTCCTCCTGAGACACGCCCTCGTTGTCATATCAATGGCAGTGAGCACTTCACAGAAAGTCTGATATTTCGAACTTTAAAATAGTGTGAAAACAAAAGTTTGTGAACCAAATAAAAGAGAGGTGAAGTTCTAAGATTCTTTCAGGTGTGAAAATGGCCTTAATCTAGCCTGGTATACCAGCCCCCATATGGTTTTTAAAACATGAGTTCTGGTCCCTTACTCATAGAAAATCCTTTTTCTGCGATTTTTGTGAACGGTCCAATCACAAGCCGTTTACGAGACGAAAATTTCACATCTGGTGTGAACGCACCATTACATAAGTAGGAGATATGTTGGACAATATTTTGGGAGTTTGAAGAATATATCCTGTGTAGAATCTTCAAATAAATCAAACAATGTCTAGAATGTATTGAACATTATAGATTGTCTCTCCCAATTATTTGAAATTTGTTCGCATTTACGTTTGTTTTTTGGATCAAGTTTCCTGGGTATAAACTAGTGGGAGCATACCATTGGTCCCATGGCCCATTGGTCCCACATTTACAAAATAAATAAAAAAAATAGAAATTAGGTCCATTGGTCCCACATTTCTAAAAACATTTTTTTAATTAGGTCTATTGGTCCCACGGCCTATTAGTCCCACAGCCCCTTGTTCCCACATCTCTAACATCTTTTCACAATGAGGCCCATTGGTACCACAGCCCACTGTTTACACATTTCACAAAACATTTTTAGCCCTAACATTTAATCATAACCCCTCACCTCTAACACCTAACCTCTTTCATTTTAAAACATTTCTAAGAAAAGTGGAAATTATGGGCTGTGGGACCAATGGGATGAACCCAAACTGGGAGATTGTTTGGGGAGTGGTCCCCAGATTAGTTGCACTGGTTGGACTGCCAGATGTTACACCCTGTATGTTTTGTATGCTTCCGAATTTATTACCCCCCATATGCATGACTTTGTGTGTTCTTTCACTAAATACGGTGTACCTTTTCACCACCAGCTCCAAACATGTATTCAATTTATACAATATTATGGCTCTGTTATGAAACTGTGGGTGCATATTAGACATACATCAGCTCCTACACGGTTTGCATAGTGACAGAGTGGGTGAGTGCGGCACCATAGAGATGGAAGGCTTAGGGACTAGGAGTATGATGCTTAATGGTTGCTGATACATTTGTGAAAAAACGACGAATCATTAGCTTTGATATCTGAGTGAGTCACTGAACACAATGGAAGATTTCACCTAAAAATACAAAGCATCATTTAGAAGGATACTATACACACCAATGGATCCTATAAAAACACATCTATGTCTCAAAACCCAACTAATAACTATAGACCCTTTGATATGTTTGTCATATGGAATGTTCAAAACTCCGGAATGGAGGTGACTGGAGCAAAAGTGAGTTAACTGTACGAAAATGATTAATTTCTTATGAAGGATAGAATAATTCTGAGCCTACAATGAAAAAACTATTGTGGTCATCAACATTTCTGTAAGGACAAACCTAAAAATCAAGAATTTTGCCTCCAGCTAAAAGTGTTACTAATGTGTACATTAAATAAACATACAATGTGAGGTACATTCACTAATGTTTCCTACCCAGGCTCTGACATCACCTACATGTAGCAGAGTGGTTGGCATTTGTCAAAACCTTCTTCATTTGCAATATTTTGTGGCTCATTGTAATTTCTCCATTGAAAATGTATTATGGTCTATTGTCAGTTCAGTATCAGTTAGATATTTGTGTTTACAAACTTAATGAACATATAAAATAACAGCTAAATAATACAAAATACCCTGGAGATAAAAATCAAACTACACATGTTTTCAGTGCATATATGTGCAATTTCTAGACATACGATGTTGGCAGCCATGTTGTGTATCTCTAGACTGGGACAAGTTATGTGTGATACCTTTTCTAGTAGGGTTTGTGGTAAATGATGGATTCAATCTGAGAATACAGTTTGTCAAAAAAAATGTAAGTAATAAAAATCATCATAGCCTTTAGCCCAGTGCTAATACTTTTAATTGATATGATAAATGAAATGTCTGGATGATGGTACACTTGCTAATGTTTTCTAACCAGGATCTGACATTATGTACGTGTAGCTAATGTATTGTCAGTTGCCAAACCCAGCTTGTTTATTCTTAAAATAATAATCTTGTGCTAATTTCTCCATAGAAAATGTTTTCTTCGTTTACGGTGCAATCTTTTAGAATGTTTAAAAGGATCTATGTCCAAATTGCTGCCCGTGGCAAGATTTAATTTGGCCCTCAGCTTCAAAAATAAATAAATAAAATAAATTGTATCACTTTTAGCCCTGAGGCAGTATTAAGAAGCTTTTTAGCTATTCAAACATATTTTTACTGCTTTCAAACCTGTTTCATCTTCCTATTTGTTACAGTAATAGGTCACTCACACGTGGACTTAAACCCCGATTGAGAAGCCCCTTCCGCTTTTTCACCCCAAACTTGATCCCTGAAAGCCCCATGTGTTAAGTGCAGGTCGGTCTGAAGCTGTCTGAAGTGTGAAATGTGTGAGGTGATGGTCGGGGTAGCCTGCTTAGTGAGATGATGACTTTTTCCAAAACATGATTGTGCTTTGTTTTCTCTGAGGTCAAATAAAGAATGCCTCTATAGTGCCCCCATGTTTATGACCCCCCTTACTTTGGCAGAGAGCAATGAAGCATGGTACAGGGATTCTCCACAGTGTACCCAACATAAAATATTATTATGACCCCACCCTAGAACAAACAGGAAGTCGGCCATTTTGAATTGAAATTGGGAGGTCAGGTATATTTGACAGCCTCTAACTTGCACATACTTTGCCCGAATAGGCTCAAACACTGACCAATATGATGGCAGTTACCACTATAGCGCCCCCTATAGACTGAAAGAAAAATGTAGTTTTAGGGAATTTTACAAAATTTGGCAAAAACATTCTTTACAATTATCCAGACAAATAAAAAAAGTCAAATTCCCATGTTTGTCATGGCCTCTTAATTGCTCATTGCCAATATAAAAACCCTTAGAAATCACACAGTGTCTGATTAAGGTATGTATGACCGAAGTTTACCGATGAATAGTAAATCGATCAGAAGTCACGTTAGTCACGTCTGTCCACAAAATCCCAGTGAAATGATTCGCTAAGAGTGAGGGACCAGACCCCATTTTAAAACATAAAAAAGTAGGAGGGGCTGGAGGTATGTTGACCCTTGCACAGTTTTAAAATTTTTAAAGGTCTGGACACTCCTGGCCTAACACAGGGACAAAATATGCATCAATGTGAAGTGAAAGTTCTTTCCAAATAAGCCGCAGCCCCCCTCCCTTAATTCTTCTCTGTCCAGGGTTGTATATTGAAACATGGGGCTGGGATTGGCCTGCTTCTGCCACAGTAACCACAGAGAGCCTGAGGCTGCCGCAGCTCAGTTCCACTCATTTAGACAGAGCGGATTTCCATCACTTTTCTTGTGTGGTATCAGATGCACAGATGAGCTGGAGGCCATCTCTGACAATCAGGAAGACGTGAAATGGATCTTTTTTCAGTTTGAATTTTCCCGTTTGGAAGAAGCCCAAAGGATCATTTTCAACATAACTACATTAGGGGATAGTGATAACAGCAACATTTAGAAGTGTTTTATATTTTGTTTTTAATTATGATGTTACTGTGGTTTCTCTTCGGGTACATCCATCATATTCAATCAGATATCACTTCAAGCTATTTATAGAGAGAGTTGTTTTCAGTCTTTTCAATAATCATTTTGATTAAAAAGGTGAAGTTTTGTATTTTGACTATGGCTTTTAAAAGTGTGTTAACTATTTACTTTATTTTTTCAAATTGACGCATCAAAAATAATTAACAAAACAATTAATTTGCTGAGTTATTAAGATTGGTTGATGAAGA
>JAVQKC010178952.1:0-42595 GCA_036025475.1 Philypnodon macrostomus
TCAGGGTGTTCAACGGCAGCTTCAGGAGTCCAGTGTCCAGCCTTTACATAACCACGTCTCTCCAACTGCAGCACCATCCCACCATCACCCACTATCACCTCCCCAGCATTCAGCCTCTCAGGATATCCTTAAGGACGCAAAATAAAAAGTATAATTTACATGAACAAGACAAAAAAAAGAAAACAGTGTAACCATTGACACTGAGAATGTGATTGTGTTTTACCTGTCTTTTGTTCATGATAGGTGCTGTCATTTGGCTGCAAACAAACAGCAACTACTATCCGCTGTCTCTCATTTGGTGAGTCAAGAGTCATGGCCTAGTGTCCTGGTTTTATGCCACCACAACCACACACAAACACACCCACAATAACACACACCCACACAAACACACACACACTCAAACACTCACACACAAACACACTCACACACACAAACACACCCACAATAACACACACCCACTCAAACACACACCCACAAACCATTAAAATTTACTTTCCACCACCTTCCTTCTCCTGTGTTACGAGAATTAAATTAGAAGGTTAATCTAAAAACAGCTAAACAGCTTCTCATGTCGACCTCAGAGTAGTTCTACCCCTGGCATACCGTTCTCAGAGCGGCATGTCACTTTTCCCGCCGGTATAGCGCTGTAATACCAAAGCCAGCGGCATGTTTTGGCATGTTTTAACTCCCAGTACCTCAAATGAACTTAACTTAGACCAGGTGGTTATGGGGAGCCCTACGTCAGCACGGGGTTCCATGGTGTAATGGTTAGCACTCTGGACTCTGAATCCAGCGATCCGAGTTCAAATCTCGGTGGGACCTGTCCCTTTTCAAGGTGAATAATACGTATTGCTAGCGTAATTATTCAACAGACTAGTTATATACATTTAACAGAGTATATTGGACTGCTATAGTGTTTTATATAGACTTTCCTCGTGAAGGAGTTTGAATTGTGCGGTTTCATTCAACAAGTAATAGACAGGCAAATGCAAGACCCCTGTCAAACCTTGATGTTTCAAAGTGTGTTAACTCACTCAATAATAGCGTACCGATTTTATTCACGGTCAAAAAATTAAGAAAAGAGCTTCTTCTTCTGTGCAGAGAGGGTTGTATTTATACATTTTGACACAAGGTGGCGGTAAACAACAAAAAGAAAAAAAGGTACGTCACTTCCTGGCGGGCGTTTTCTCTACAGCGGATGTAAACAAACCTTTCTTCAAAATTTCTGTCATCTTTGTGTAAACCCGCGTACGTAATAAAACTGTATTTACACAATAAGACATACGCTAACTAATTTTGTTTTGTGTTTTAGTGTGTAGAGCTAATCTGGGCGGCTTTCATCCACTACCATCTATTAATATGTGATTTTAGTTTTCTAGACTATTGTTTCTACCTCATTTTTAGTCAACACGGTTATGTTTTGGTAGTCATTGGCAGAATTTTGTATAAACATAACTTTCCATGACAACGTTAGTATTAAGTCTTTTTGCTGTTTTAGTTAAAGTGTATATTGTTTATCAGTGTGTTTTGTATTTACTATCATGAACTACACTCAGGTTTTCCATATGTCCGACCCACAGAGAGTTATGGACCAGTCTGAAGACCTTGGGCGTCTCAGTCATACAATGGAAGCTGCGGGACTAAATGATGAACCTGCTTCTGACAACAGCTCTGAACAAAGTCATACCTCACCTATAGACCTGCTCAGGTGACTGTCTGGACTCTTAACCCTACTCTTTGTAATGCTAGAAGCTACAGTTTATTAGGAATACTTGATTCCTTCAGGCACTTCTGTTTCCACTACCACTAATAGCATGTACAATAGGTTACTCATTACCAAACAAATATGCGTATGTGAGTGTAAATTCCCTATACCTTTATCCCAGATTGAAGCAACATATGTCCAACCAGTGCTTTGAGATGGAAGTGCACCTCCAAACAGGTACTTAGCTGTCGCATCATATGGTGATGCCAGTGGTGTTGATTCAGACGGTTTGATTACTGATGATTGATGAGTATTTTCTCCTGTAAAAAACATCTCAGGAAAACCAAAAAGAGTGTGTAGTTCATCTGAAGCTGAGAGAGATCTGTAAGTATTAAAATAATCTAATAATTGATGAGAAAATACATGTATTTTTCAGTTTAATTCTCATATTTATATCGCAGGCTGGATTTTTTGGGTGATATTGAAAGTGTCAAGACAAAATATTTTAACAGCACGTTAGCATTACACAGGTAGGTATCATAATCCTAAATTTCAATACTATACTACACTCAAAAATAGCCTCAAAATGATGTTTCTTTCAGGATGCAGATGTGCTACGCAATTGCAGAAAAACTTAAACAAAGTGATGAAGAGGCTGAGTATGTTAACACTAATTATAATGAAAAGTTTTGCCGTGTGTAGTTAGAACATAAATGTATTCTTTCCATAGTGAGCTGAGAGGCGTGAGCGACCGCTGTATGGGCCTTTGTTCACATATAAAACAACTTCAGCAAGTAAACAAACACTTCCTTTGTTGGTTTTACGTCAAACGTTACATTAGACGTGTAAGTGCCATGTTTTTACCTCTACAGGAATCAAGAGCTCTTCAAGAAGAAATTTCAGAACTACAAAAGAAAAGACTAGGTATTATATAGTTTTTAATATTACTTGCCTACGGGGACCTAAGAGGACTTATTTGCAACTTATTTTTAATTTGTTTTCCAAAGATTAATTATTTTATTTTTTTAAATCCTAAAATCCCGAGATAATTAAGTGGTTATAACGATTGTTTTCTCAAAATCCTGAGATGATAATAATTTTTTTTTTATCTTGGGAAAAGAATAGTTGTTTTCTCATTATAGCCACTTTATTATCTCTGGATTTTGGGAAAACAATTATTTAAAAAAAAAAAAAAAAAAACTTGAAAACTAATTGAAAAAAACAAAACAAGTTGCAATGTAAGTCCTCTTAGGGCTTCCGTACTAGCCTAATTTTGCGATTACTTTTCATTATTTTCATACACATTCTTTTTACAGAAATGAAGCGCCTTACTCATGAAAAAATGAAGGAGATGGAGTGTCTAAAGTCCAGGAAAGAGCACCCAGGCTCAGAGAAGTACAGAGCTGCTTTGGGGAAAGGCCAAGCAAATCTGGAAAAATACAGAAAGATGATTGTATTGACCCAGAACATCCTGAGGGTAAGACTCCAGTCTCTGTCACTGCTGTTGACCTATTCTATTTGTAAATGTTGTGTAGTGTATAAAGTGCTATCTTAAAATTCTTCCATATATGTTATAATAATTGCATGTTATTGGTATTCTGTGTCTCTTCTAGGGCCTGCTTTTAGCCTGTAAGGTCAACTGGATCGATGACCCCAAGCTGCGTGACGTTGTTATGACACTGGAAGGTCTTCCTATCTCTGATTAGACAATAAACCCAATTGTTTATTTTTATTGTTCATGTCTGATATTGTTGAATAAATCTATAATAAAAAATCTTCTGTTGTCAAATTTTGTCAATGCGCATTAGCTGCCAGTAGAGGGCCACAAAGTTTAGGTTAGGACCATCGTGCGCTGAAGAAGAGGATACACGTGTGTACAACTTGCTGTTTTGTACCTACATCGTTGTGTGCAGATTTTGAAGTGGCATTTTACTTTTGGGTTAGTTAGTTAGAACATAAATAAGTAAAAATGCCAAAGGTTAAAGCGGAGAAAAAGAGCCGACGGCACCAAGAAGTTAAAAACCAAGGTACGTTCATTTGAGCTAAAGCTAGCATTAGCATAACAGCTCAGTCAGCTGTTCCAGCAGCTAAACTAGTGTCAAACATTATTCAGAATATGTGGTAGAAACCCCACATTTTTATTATACTTATATTTTGTAATTAGGGTACAGGGCATTATGTAGATTATATGTAAGTTAAAATAGTTTTCCTAACAAAGCAAGTATTTTGGTGTGCTGTTTTCACATTATTTACTTATTATTTATAACTATACCCAATTCTCTTATGTAGGACTTTATAAAATCCAGGGTATATTGTGGCTTTACAATGATCACTTCCATCTCACATGTAGATGTTCTGCCTGTCTTCTGTGAACTGTTAGAGCAATGTAATCATGTCAAAATAATAACTTATGCATAGTGCAGTAGGAGTCATTAGTTTTCTTGACAAACTGTCTTTATATACTCTGCAGGTATCATGTTTAACACTGGCATTGGGCAACACATCCTTAAGAATCCTCTGGTTGTGAATGGCATCATAGAAAAGGTAATGATCAAATATATAGACGTTATGTTTATTGTTTTTGTGTCAATTTCTAAATGTTTATTTATTTGTGTTCAGGCTGCGCTAAGGCCAACAGATGTTGTTCTTGAGGTTGGACCGGGTACTGGCAACATGACCGTGAAACTACTGGAAAAAGCCAAAAAGGCAAGTGTTATTATTACCGATACTTATTTAGTGCTTTTAGTTTGCGTTAATACTTTCAATATTATGAACTAGTATAAACCTTATTTACTCACAGGTGGTGGCCTGTGAGTTGGATTGTAGATTGGTAGCTGAACTTCAAAAGAGAGTACAATGCACGTGAGTGTTCAGCAGAACTGTCCTTTTAACAGTTTACTATTGATTTAATCCAAGTGAATCTATTTAATCATTTATTCACAGGCCAATGCAAAGTAAACTTCAGATTTTAGTCGGGGATGTACTGAAAACAGACCTTCCTTTCTTTGATGTGTGTGTTGCTAATTTACCGTACCAGGTAAGAATTCTTACAATTATTTGATCAGTTGTTTTTCTCAATATAATTCTAAACCTTTTTTATTATGTAGATTTCATCACCATTTGTCTTCAAACTTTTGCTTCATCGACCTTTTTTTAGGTAAGTTAAACATTTACATGTTCACATTGATTATTTCTATACAGTATTTTATTACTTTTATATTTGTTTGTCTGCAGATGTGCAGTGTTGATGTTTCAGAGAGAGTTTGCAATGCGTTTAGTGGCTCCACCTGGAGACAAGCTTTACTGTAGACTGTCCATTAACACACAGCTGTTGGCTCGCGTTGATCATCTCATGAAGGTTTGTGCAAAGACTTTGACCAGTTTAATCCAACATCATCTTTAAATCTCTGAGCATCAGTTTGTGTGGGTCCTGAGCAGGTGGGGAAGAATAATTTCCGTCCGCCGCCTAAAGTCGAGTCGAGTGTCGTCAGGATAGAACCTAAGAACCCACCTCCTCCAGTAAACTTCCAAGTGAGCTACAGTTAATTTCTTTAAACACTAAATACATGCAATGCACGTTTATGAATGTTATTTCTGTACACCCTAAACAGGAGTGGGATGGTCTGGTCCGAATAGCATTTGTGAGGAAAAACAAAACCCTCAGTGCTGCATTTAAGTAAGTACTTATACATGCATCATTTCCTTTCTTAAATAAATACAGTAATATTAAACTACTTTGTCAGGTCTGCTGCGGTTGAGCAGCTACTCGAGAAAAACTACAGAATTCACTGTTCTGTACACAACATGGTGAGTAAACTCCCAGATGTCTTTAGAGTGATGTATTGTTTTTCCATAAGTTTAAATCTGAAACCTTATACTCTTTGACAGGATGTACCAGCAGACTTCAGCATCAGTAAGAAGATTGAAAGTGTTTTGCAGGAGGCAAATTTCTGTGAAAAAAGAGCCAGGTCCATGGACATTGATGATTTCATGGTGTAAGTAAAATATAACTAATCCACGATTGAATGTTCATGTTACACCAACAATGTATTTCTTTTCTAGGCTGCTCCATGCATTCAATTCAGCAGGGATCCACTTCTCTTAAATAACCCAGGACATGGATCATTCATATGAAGCATTTGACAGAACTCTTGGATGATTAAAAATACAAACATTGCCGAACTTTATGTATAAAATATTGTGCTTTCTGTGGTCGCATGGAAGATGTTTGAACTGCACTTTTAAACCAGTTCATTGGTTTTGTAAATTACTTTTATCTGATTAATTATTCTCATTCTCAATTTTGTCCACAACTTTTACCATAAAGAGAACAAATCAGGATTGATGTGTTTGTCATAGCTGATAAAATGGTAATGTCTTATAACCAGCCTATAGCCCGCAGCACAGTCCTCCAGGGTTGACGGTTGTCATGGGCAGTGCTGGCTAGATCTGTATTCAATGCGGCACGTGACAGGTAAACAGGAGTCACAATAGAGTGTATTTTGGTACTTTATGATCCACACGTGGCGCATGAGTGAATAAATTTTTTATTCTATATTACATCTGGTGCAAACACAAACTGACCCAGTGACAGGTCCGTTGTCTTCACATGTTTCAACAGTTTTCTAGTTTCGTAACAAAATGTTAGAGTGGAGAGCTTTTAACATTAGGGTCATTTATGAGAGTTGCTATCTATGTTGTGACGAGGCACAAATTGAAGCAAACTAAATGTAAAAACTTGAGACATATAGAAGCACAATCTGGCTAGGGGCTCTTTCTGAACAGGTAAAGGCTCAAGGCAGGAGAGGAAAGTTATCAGGATTATGATATTGACAAAAGAATTAGTTTTTTTTTTTTACTCTGGGACAAAACAAGCTGATGTAGAATGGAATGAGTACTGTACAGTTTTCAAATAAAGACCAGAGCAGAGACCGGTGTACATTCACTATCACAGTGTGCTCATGCAAAAAAGTTACTGGTTTTGAGTGTGAGACCGTAAAACATCCAGAACATCTCTAATGAAACCAGGGAAACCTGTTTAAAAAAAAAAAAAAAAAGTACAAACAAGTATAAAAGAAAATAATTTACGTAAAAGGAAAATTGAATTCTTCTGCAAAAAAAAAAACTTCTAAAAACAGAAGGAAATGTAATTTTCCTCCTTTGACTTCTGACCAGAGCGAGCGTACGGCCAGATTTGACGGGAATGGGCAAAGAAATTAACTCCTGTATCGTAGGCACATACTCGAGGCATGTACAGACAGTCCTGGTTTTTCTTCACTGGTGACGGTGGCAGTTTAAAGTGTGCCCAACATCAAGTGGTTTTATTTCAATCTCTTCACCCAGAGTCTCTAAAGAGCTCGTGGCCTCTTGGGGTTGATCTGCTTACTGGCTTGCTCCTCCTCCTGAAGCGCAGAGCGAAATGACTTCACTTTGTCTGTTAAAGGAAGAACGGAAAGATGACAACAATAAAAAGGTAATTAGTGTTTCAGAGCTTTTAAAAGAGCTCACCATAGTCGTCAAATGTATTATTGGTTACTGAAAGAGCTTTTAAAAACTACTGAATAGACAGGACCATAAATTGTTGATGCAGTCTTACCTCTGAGTTCAGTGAGGATGTCTATCTTCTGGTCAAGGATCTGTTCCAGTTGAGTCGCATATGACTCCACATCATAGTCCACCTCTTCTGTCATCTCTAGCAGCACTTTTTCATCTTCCAGCCACCGAATAGATTCCTGCAAAAACAAAATGCACAAATGTAATCTATTGGGCTTGTTTGAGATAAACTCGCCTGGACTGAACAGAAATCACTCTCGTTCAAAGTACAGACCTCGCGTGTGTTGGAGACATGTTCTTAATAAAACATTTAAAAGCTGAGAAACGCTACACTGTTTGTTTCACAACTCTGACTGGCACATGTATCAACACAGGTTGATTAGGTTATTAGGAGACAGGTTACGTCAGAGAGTTGGTTTCATCTCGAACAGAAAACTAACTGGCATGCACTGAATTCAGAGTAAAACAAAAAGCGAGCCCTATAAACAAACCTGGAAAACAGCTCGGTGATCTTCCAGGACCTGCTCCTCCATCTCCACTAACTGAGAGACAGCTTCATGGAAGGTGAACAACTGAGGGGACACTTCCTCCTCCTGAAAAGACAATAGAATTCAATGCAATGTAAGCAGATTATATTGTTCTGTCAATGAGCTCACTTAACATATATCTTAGTAAAAACACATAATGCACTCCAATACATACATTTTGTTCACAGAGCAGCTTGAGGTCATCTCTCTGCTGCGAGATGCCCATCCACTCCTCGTCCAGCTCCAGCTGGTTTACAGCATGAATATTGGGCCGACCTCCCTCCATCATCTGGTTAGGGTCCACTGTCAGCTCCTTTACCCTGCATGTCAATCAGAAATTCATTAGAAAGACTTTCTTGCAGAATTTTGTTATATTGGATATGACGTAAACTGGAATCACCACAGATGGAGGCATAATGGCAGCATTGACACTATGCATGAAAATGATGATGGTAGGCTCGCCATTTGAATTGTGCTTTAAAGGATGCAATATTAGTTGGGCTGAAACAATTAATCCGATTAATCGTGATTAATCAATTATTGAAATAATCGTCATCTAATATAGTAATGGAATAATCATTAATTGGAGTTTCCAGACTATAAAAAACATTTGCTGAGAGAAAAGAGTTATATACATTTTGCATTTAAAATTCTTTTACCAAATTTTAACCAGGTGAAGCTAAAAATGTACCACATGAGGACCTCTGGATATAGCATACTTACAAAGAAGGATTCTTAGTTTAAATGTAAAAAACTCTTTTCTCTCAGCAAATGGCATGTTTTTGATACGATTATTTGATTACTAAATTTGTTGACGATTATTTCAATTGATTAATCTGATTAATTGTTTCAGTCCTAACTAATAGTGCGTCCTTTTAAGCACATGAAACAAGAATTAATTAATTGAGAAAATAGTCAACAGATTACTCAATTAGCAAAATAATCATTAGTTGCAGGCCTAATATTAGTAGACTGCTTTGGTTATAATAAGGCTTTTGCTGTAATGTATGAGGTTCACAGGTGCAGCAGAGCTAATCAATTAGGACTCTGTGAGAGGGATTATTCGCTGGACGTAGACTCAACATATGCTCAATCTTGACACAGCTTTAAGGCTGGTTTAGTAATAGTGTCATCATTAATTGAATCTACCATAGGCATATCCAACACCCCTCCACGCAGCTTAACCAAAAGGAGAAAATCAGAAGAGCATGCAGATAAAAGAGTAGTGATAAAAGCGTGGGATGAAATGATGATATAACGTACACCTCGGACTAGCACATGCACTGGGTATGTATGAGTGAGTGAACATTATGTATTATGCTTTGGAAAGTGCTTGACCTGCTGGGAGATATAGCAGCAAAGTCATCATACTCATAGGTATTGGTTGGTGAGTGGTCAGGACGACTCCCCTGCCCGCCCTGAGAGAAGGGGATGTCCGACGGACTAATCCCAAACTCTTTGACTCTAAACAGCAGCACACGGGCCGTACGAGTGCACAGAGCAATGAAGGATAGAGGGGAAGGAGCCAGGACAGAGAAGAGGAAGGAAGAGACACATGAGTCAGAACTACAAACTACAGAGAATTTACAATCTACATAAATCTAGGAGCCGTTTTGAAGGTTTTATAGAACCATGTGCCATCTCAGAGATTTTGATTTTCAAGTTAGTTTTATTGGACTAAAAACAAGCCTAAATCAAGACAATAGAATTTAATAAAACAAGGGTTAACTACAGAGGTCAAAAAGGGACTATGCCCATGTACCACCAGGGGTACATATACCATAATTTGAGAACCACTACGCTACAGGTAATGTTACTGTACATAATCACACATTGTAGGCTTTTGTCACCTGTTAGCATAGCGTAGTGTGTTCAGTGTGTTCTCACAGGACGTCATTCCAGGTGAAATGGTTGCAATCTGCACACAAAAAAGAAATGATTAAGATCCCAATTCTTTTTTAAAAATGTAGTATTTCTGCAACTCTTTATTATAGTACTGACCATGCATGTGCGTGAATTCTCCCCAATGAATGAGTCCCGCAGAACTTGGGTGAGTTTGCTGGCTCTAAAAGGTGTGTGCGGTTTGTTACGACCCAGAGCCCTGATACATTCCTACAAGACAAAATGTTTTTGTTTTTTAATGGCTTTTGATACAGCACTGCTTTGTACATTTGCAAACAGCAGCACATATCTAACATAAACCTTTAGAGCAAGCAGGCTTTTGTTGATCTCTGCGCCCTCCAAACGGGTCTGACGGTCAGCACTCGAAGTATCCGCACCCCTCTCGTTCCCGGCCAGATCAATGAGAGAGAACTTCCCGTGCATCTTTCCCTTCCTCCGGAGAATGATCTGAAACACGGCATGGCTGCGAGACGAGTGGGCATTGGCTGAGGTCTGCCCAGACGTTCTGAAAATGAAAGAAACAATGAAATAATTTGAACGTTTAACTATGTTGAGAACAACAGTCAACAATGGCAGGGGAATATTTAATTATTGAAATTGTCATTTTTTGTGTGCAAATTTCTGTCATTTGAAAGGTCATTACATTACAGTATATTTTTAGTTATATAGATTTTGTGTTTTGCAATAACTCTACATTTTATTTTTTTTATATTATACAGCCCTAATTTTATATCAGTGTTTTTACAAGAAATATTACCGACAGCTGTTGCCCACTTCAATGAGTTTCAGGACGTCTTCTGTACACTTCACTTCTTTCTCCTGCAGACCTATGACCTGCACTTGCTGCTTGCCATCTTCCAGCACCCTCAGCTTGGCTTTACGATTGAGCAGGTCAAATACCTTTAGGGCCCAGAGCACAGTGAGCATCTGTCCCATCATCACCTTTAATGCTGAGACAGTACAAACAATCACATACCTTCCCGCTGTAGATTTCAAAGAACGTGGCGTAAATTTGTAGGTCTAACTTCTTGTAATTGGGCTTCTTCAACATGAGAAATACATCCCGGGCTGTTTCAAAAGACATTCAGGATGATCAAATTAGACTCTATCCTACTTAAAAAAAAGAGCTACTAAAAGCATCTTAGTGAACTTACCAGCAAGAGCATAGATTCCTTTAGCGCAATCTTGGTTTTTACCAGAAAAGTCTCCTCCCATAGTCTACAAAGAGAACAAGAATATTTTTAGAACAATCCAATCCAGTGATTCCCAACTGGTGGGCCCAGGATCCCAAAGTGGGTCGATTAAATATGTTAATTTACAGTTAATATCATAAATATTGATATAACTGTATAGCAAGAAATATATTGGATCCCACAATCAGACAATTTGAGAACCACAACTTTAGACAATGTCAAATGCTTCGGTTCATTGATTAAATTGTTCACCACTCTTTATTACTACTTAATACTTATTGACTTGCATGTGTTTTTCCACTGCCTGTCTGTCCATAGGCAAAGCAGGTGGCCATACCCCTCTCGAAAATCGTCTCTACCAATGGTCTGGCAGTGAACCTGTGGTAGGACAAAAGCATAATCAAAAATTATAGTGGTTTTTACATTTCTTTTAAGCACAAACAAACTGCTGGTGGTGAAACGCACCTGTAGACCATCTCATTAGTCGAGCTGTCGTCAAACGCATAGTCAAAACGGAAGGTCTGGTTTTCCAAATAGCGTGTCAAGTCCACTTTCTGTTTAGGTTCATGCACCATCACCACGTCCTTACTGGGAATGGTGATCACATCCAAATCCTTCATTGATAGCTCTGAAACACATCGACGGCAGAAGACGATCAGATACTTACATGAACAAAACTGCGTAGGCTTTGGTGATGGTTACCTTTTTTATTCAGTGGACGCTTCCTAACACAAACGCAAATCCTGTGCTCTTCAATCTGTTCGATCAATAAGGAATAATGTTCTTTTAAAACCTCACCAAAACTGGGAGATAAAACTGGAGGAGAAACTAGTACCTACCAGGTCAGCCGTCGTCAAGGGCCGATAATCTAAACTCGCTCTGAAATCTCTGATCATGTACATAATCTCATAGTTGGGGACAGTGGTGTCGACTTCCTGCAGAGAGATAAGCAAAAATACGAGAATTTACCTTTCATGCCATGGCTATTGCAAGCATTAAATACCATTAAATAGGTCTCATTATGTTACTATATTCAATCGAGTTAGCATTATAGGGTATCATTAATATAATATGGACATTATACCTGAGCTCTCTTCTCTCTGAGCTCCTGCTGCTGAAGCCGTCGTCTCTCCCTCTTCTCTTGCAGTTTCTCCACCTCCTTCACACAATTAGACTTTCTTCTTGCTGCCATAATAGAAGAACAAATGTATCACCTCTATTCATTTTTAAAACATCAGTAAACCTGTTTGTTTTTAAAGAATGCTTGACTTAAAGACTTTACTTTTTTGTTTTTACTCCGAGACTTTGGGTAATATCCAACAAAGCCCAACACTGATGAGGCAGAGACAGCAGCTGGTACACAGTGGCCCCACTCTAACACTAGCTGTTCTCACTACATCACCACAAAGGGCCCTCACAGTTTATGCTCTATTGTCTTTGCATCCTCAAGCAACTCAAGGACCCACTTACCACAATACACTGAATTTAGAAATGCAATTGAGATGGATTCGTATGACATGAATATTTTTGGCTGGACAACTTTATGAAGAAAAGAATATAATGGTACATACATACATCAGGTTATATTAAATAGCCCATCTGACATCCCAAAATTAGTGTTCAATTCAATGTACTCAGAAGAATTAGTAATTATACCCATAAGATTTTAAAGATTATGTTAGCATTTTTTAAATTGTCCATGTATAGCCAAAGCTTCCCTTTTTGCCAAGCCCTGAACTGCAGCTGCAGTCCCATTGCTGGCTCCAGGCCTTGAAATCCCAGACACATAGAGCAGAGAATTTATAATCTGCGTTAATCTGGGAGGAGAAGATGAGCTGGGTCAGCACTGGGACGAGGAGGGATATAGTGATGGCTCTAGTACATGGTCTCTATTGGTAGATATCACAGGTGTACTCTGACTGAAGAGGAAGATAATATTATTCTATCTTCTCCTTTGAGCTCATCAAGTGATAATATTGTTAATTAAAAACATGATAGTCCCCTTGGCTCAAGTTGTAACTATCAGAGCTAAAGGCTTACCACAGTCATGACTCAGCAAACAGCACGGCCACAGACCAGCAGAGACTTTTCAATTTATGTTTAATGCCCAAAAAAGCCTGTCTGCTGGATGGCCTGTGCTGCATCACCACCACATCACCACAGATTAAGTAATATAGGGGCAAACATTTTGGGTCTTCTAAACATTTACTCACTGTTTGGCCTCTATAATCAATAAAGACAAATCACAAGGGCAGGGGAAGCATGCAGATGATACATACAAAGCTGTCCAAACTCCTTTCTGGAGATGGGCTGATGTGAGGTCTCTAGACAAAGATGTGGTTAGGACAAAATATTAACGGTGAGGTTAATTATGATGTGTCATGATAAATCTGTAAAACTAATTTACTATCAAATATGGTGGTGTTCAAATGTTTTAGGCAGGTTTGAAGCTAAGTGTAGATCGTAGTAGAGGCCAATAAGAATGTTCAAAACAGTGTAAAAATCCAGACTGTGATCCAGATTCACATCAAAAATGTTAAAAAGCATTCCTACTGTAGAACATTTCTTACAACGCCTGCCTGAAACGTCTGCACAGTATACCTGTAAATTGTGTACTTAAATAGTGTTACCGTTCTGTAGCTGCTGTTGAGTCTGCGCCTGAGTAGGCTGCGCGGGCTGCTGGGCTGGAGGAGGTGGTGGTGCTGGTTCTGGTTGTTGAGGTTGCAGTGGTCTGGCCCGAGTTGGAAGTACTAAAAAAGAAATCACAATAAACATATATTTTTATTTAGTAGCTAGTTTATTTTAATGGATTTTTTTTTCTCAAGGCCCTATACATACCTCGATTATCTCTGGACGGTGTTTCATTCTTAGGAGGTGCTATTGTACGCCGGTTCTGAAAGAGACAGGGGGTAGATAATAAGTATCTATTAAAACTGTAATGACATTCAAAGTACAGTTTGGAACACACACATGATGGTCTGCCAGAGGCTTCCAATTGCTGAACAAACTCAATTATCTTATTTTGGAAATTGCATAAACTTTTCACTGTATTATTGTACCAACATTTTAGTACTATGACAATACTTGGTAGTATTATAGTGTACACCAAATAGGAAGACGTAAAACAACAAATAAAGCAATAATCTATTAAGCAGCTTCAGATTATGTTATCAAGTTAAAGAACGATCGGTCAAGGTCAAAGCATAAACACTAACCTTTGCAATTTTGCTGACTTTGACACCTGTGGGCGTTGGTGGGGGAGGAGTCTCTGGGCTGGCGGAGATCTCCTCCTCTGGAGCTACATCTGGATTAAGTGCAAATATGCTTTCCAAGTCAATCTGTTGGAGAGACAACGGCAGTCAGAACTTTTATGACAAACCACTGAAAGCACATTTATTAATAGATGAATAAACTATTATTTACTATGCACTGTGTTACAGGCTAAGTTAGGTCACAAGTTAGCATCATCATCATGCAGACTATGGAGACTGGTTGTGTAATATCTACAGCTCCCATATGCTTCAGGATGTATTATTTATTACAGCTGAAATAAATCAACAAGGGTTTACCTCTTTCCCTTTTGTGTCTCCATTTTCTATCCACTCCACTGTCACACTCTCATTGTCATCATTCAGCGAGGTCACCATTGCCTGATGTATACGTCCTATCAAAGAATCACACAGACAAACATGGACATATTAGTAAGAAAATAGCAAAAAAATACTTAGCCTAAGAAATAGCCCAAAATTGCAAAACTCATATTATCATCCTTTTATGGGGTAGTGTGGGTAAATAATAAAGGGGATGTGAGTGTAGGCTCTAGCTTCCCACCAAGGAAACATCATGTACTTCTATAAATTATTCAAAGACACAAAGAGATTGGCAAAGGTGCATTCACTGATCACAAGTGCTACACATTTCACAGATTGACCTTACATGACAAGAACGAAAGCTGTAAACTATCAATCACATAAAAGAGACAGAAGTAAGGACACCTAATCCAATGCAGGGACATGGTAGTTTACAGTAACCCCTTGGCAACAAGCGTGGCAGCTGGATGACAACCGGCATGTGATCCCTGATGCCACACCTCTTGCAATATGTTACAGAGCTGTAAATAAAAAAGGCCAGCAATGCATATGAGATTATGGTAAAGAGCGCCTTCTGAAGCTGTACTCAAAATCAACCAATGGGATTTTAAGACAGCGGACCAAGTACTAACGCTACACAATCATTTGTCTCAGCCAAGTCTTTGCATGAATAAGATCTAACAGGACAAATATATAGACAACAGTGAAAGACTAGCACAGCCACCCCCCCAATCTGAAATCTTCTTACAAAACTTAGTAATATATTTCATCAAATGTTCTATAAATTCTATAAAGTGGAAACAATACTCTCTTCAAATAGCTTGAAGTGATATTGATTAAATTTGATAATTGTCTACATTTTTTAATTTATTTTTAAAGACTTGATGTAGGGGCTCTGGGGCCCCCCTGAAGGACCTTCACGGACCCCCAGGGGGCCATGGAACCCACTTTGGGAACCACTGGAAAGTACACGTTTATATGATGATTAGTATATTGCAGCCAATCTCTATACATAATGTGTCTGTGATGGAGTAAAGTATAGCAGTTGGTGGAAGCCCACATTTTAAGAGAACCCGTGATCATCATTTATGTGGTAAAAGGTCCCTATTGAGACTTGGACATAAACACTTTACTTACCCTTGTGAAGAGGGGAGTCTCTAATTCCCCAGCAGAGATGATGCAATGCTGGCTTTTCCTACAGCAGCTGACCTACTGATTGTTTGTATATGAATGCACTGATTCTACTGTGTCCCACTTTTACACTAAAACATGAAAGACCTCCTAGAAAGCTTACTAGGCAATGAACACTGCAACCAAACAAAGACTTGGATCAAAATAAAACAGCTATTACTGAACTTTTAATAGTAAACCATTATGACAGTGTACTGTAGTTAACAATGCAATGTCAACAATTAACTCACAAAAAACTCACATAAAGGAGCGCAAAAGGCAAAAGTCATTGTGGCACTTCATAAAAAAACTATGAAGAAAATGTTATAAAGTAATCTCATATATTGCATAGCACTGACACAAATCCAAAAATGAAAAAAACACTGACAGTGAGAGGATGTTCTAATGATTATTATCAGGGAGCTCAATGTAACAGATGGGATGGTGGATGTGGCGTTAATGGCATGGATCTAGCTTGAATATGAACCAACCCCCCCGGGGAGAGGGCAATCCCTAAAATTGGTCAAGAGGCAGTGGGTTGGGAAAGACTTCTTTTGAGGCTGTAATACGAGCTTTGACATTTCACCCCTGGTCCTCATCTGGTCTGAGCCTGATTCAAAGTACTCCCAGTATCACCAATAACAAAGAGTCAGCATCACGTGAATAGCATAAGCCATCAAACTAAAGTCCTAGTTTTTTTCTATTACCTTTTGCACATCCTTACACATGACATGCCATTAAACTGTCTTAATGCATGCACTGTATAGTACAAAGAAAAATACCAATAATACAGTTCATCTTCTACATGCTTTTCCTGCAAAGGGTCGCGTGTGCCTGGAGCCTATCCCCATAACTAAGGGTCTTCTGTGGGGTACACCCTGGAAGATGGCCAGTTTGTCACAAGGCTGACACTTAAGACATACACAGACAGATATGTCCATTCACTCTCACATTCATTCACTAGGGGCAATGTAGAGTGATCCATTTTTCTAACACATGGATGTCTTTGGGTTGTGGGTACCCGGAGAGAACCCAACCCACAGTCAGACGGGGAGGACATAGAGACTCCACCCAGATATACCAACCAATAATAAATAACCTCATCTATTGAAATGGGCACTGAATCAAAAACCAAAAGACACCATTGGCTCTTCACAATTTTCTTTCTTATGATGACCCCTGTTTAAGTAAGTCTTCCATATCTACAACAGAAATAACACACCCTTGCTTGTCATACTGGCTCTAACTGGTTGGTGTGTAATAGTTCTATTGCTGAAAAGACTACTTGTTTTGTTCAAAGCATTGCAGACTGGGTGTAGCCTAATCCTGGCCCATGACACAAATATTGGTGTCCTCTTGACAGTCCCTGAAGCTGTGCAAATATAATAGCAACCGGAATTAAGCTCACAAGGGGAAGGGACTGACCGAACAAGTTTAGATTCATGGTCTTGTTTTAGGTTGGAATAGTACAATAGCTAGGTGGATCTGCTGTCAACATCCTTCTGTTAGTAAGACACCATTCACACATCCTGACACATCTACAAAATGATTTACACAAAAGGGCCTTGTGCATATAAGCTGTGAGGCAGGATGAAAGTGAGTGATCATCATTGTAAAAGGTTTCCATAACGACTGGCTTTGTTTGGTCTGCTCTGTAAACACAAAATAGTCCTGATCAATTATTCAGAGGCGTCCTAAATAACAGCCAAAGCACAAACATCTGTTGATTAAGTGAATCCCGGTTAGCCTAGCACTCCAGCAGTCCTAATGCCGTAATAAAGCCGGTAGCGATAGCATTAGCCGTGGTGAAGCTAATCTCCGGTTATTGCTGTCGTTCTCTATTCAAACTATACCGCTCATGTTAGCGTCCTTAGCAATAAAGTGGCACCCTGAATACTGTAAACTGAAATTACAATAGTGTAAACCCCATATGTATTTATTATTACACAGCCACCAAGTGTTAATGTGTAATATTTAAGGAATCTCGCATATACAACACATATCTTGAGTTTCATTCAAAAGCACTCCGCCCTGTCAGAAGCTAATGCTGGGTTTTGTGCAGCAGCCGTAGATGTGACGCTGTGCAACAAGAACAACGGCTGTCTCCAACAACAAAGATCCCCAACAACTTCCACCGCGAAGGAAAACGGACTCAAACTCACCATCGCTCCGCTTTATCTCCACATATGTACCGACGGCTATCTTCCCAAATACTGACGCCATTATACATTACTCAAGAATGTGCGAAAATACAGCTGAATAATTATTCTGCAGCAGCTTGTGGTGGCCAGGCTTTGGCTCAGAGGAGGATGCAGCAGGCGGCAACCTCACAGCTAGCGTTACGTAGCATCACGGAAATCTCACCGACTTCCGGTACGCGTTTACAAAATAAAAGCATAATTGAAAGCACTCCACCAAGGCAGCTCATTTCCACTCACACATTTCATGTGTGGTCATTGTGTTATTTCTGACCTTCACTGAAAATGTCATCCCAATCGATTCTAATAAAGTGAGTAAAGTTGCGAACAGATAAACCAACAAAGAAACCGTCAAACAAACAAACAAACAAACAATTACATCCTTGGCGGAGGCAGAGCTAGAGAGAGAAGCAGAGTTATGACAACTCCATTGGCGACAACGGGCTCATTTGTTCCAGAAGTAGCCGTAGTCTGGGAAGAGGTAAATATAAATCCCGCAATTAAGAAATTTGTGATTGTTTGCTTTGTATTATAAAGCCTGTGAATGTGTAAATGTGTAATGCAACATACCAGGCAGATAACAGTTGTGAAGACATTATGTTTTATACTTTGATTGTGTTAGTATTTCTTTTTTTTTCCAACTGTATTTATTGAACATTTTAAACATTAACAAACATACAGGCAGCATTGTATAAGGTTATAAAGTGAAAAGGCGGATCACTGTATGATAAACCCTAGAACACACGCCCAGCCACCCCCCCACCCTCACAAGCCAGCTTGACCAACCCCAACATAGACAACATGATCACAACTACACACACACACACGCGCACACACACACACACTTGGGGGTTAAATGGTTAAAATAAATAAATAAACAAACAAGTATTTCTAAGAATTTAACGCTAACGATTGTAACATTAAAATTGTATTTGGTAGCATTAGTACAAAAGCCCCACCAGAGACAGGAGTCGAGCTAAATCTAAATGCAGTGGCAAGCTTTGTATTGAAACTGTTTGAAACTGATATGTTTGGTTGCATTGTCCCTGTCAAATCAAAAGATCTAGGCCTAGGCCTATAAAAACTTACCTGGAAATTTGATATGTTGGTGCTGTACGTTTTGCATAAAGTTGTAAACAGATGCCATTAAAAAAGATCAAGGCGGTGATCCGGATCACTCCCAAAATCAATCAAATGTTCCTGACCTTCCCTGAATATTTCTTCCAAATCCGTTCAGTTGCCTGCTTTTTACTTGAAGCTGCTAACGGTAACAAACGGTCCAAAAAACGGGGGCGAACACATCCTAGGCGGAGGTAATAATAATATTTTTTTTTTAAATTGTGATTATTTGCATGTATTATAAATGAATAATATGTGCATATGCGAATTAACCAATTGTCATGCAACTTAATAACAACAAACCTATAATAGCCTATTATTTACCTGGAATGTGTTATGTCGGTTTATGAGTTTATCTAACGGTGCTCTCATGTCATAAGATTAGTTTAAGTATGCCCCCGCGTGGCAGCAATGTGTACCAAATAACTTCAGCACAATTGAGTTTAGTGAAAGCACTGGTTTCACTGGCGACCATCAGTCATCACCTGTGGTGTTGAAGTGATGATGTCCAGGCTTATATATTTTTATGACACATATGTATTTGTACTTTTATCATGATTATTTTGCTTAACACTAATCTGCAGAATCATTTCTGTATACTGGGCCAGTAATGCCCCAACTAAAGCCCATAAATGTTGATCGGATAGGCTCCAGTCACAAACAACGACTCTGAGACGAAAGGCCTAAAACATCCAATTCTTGAATGACCAGGTCTACTGCTGCACAAGTGAGTGAAGATAATCAAGAAGACCAGCTTAGAGTCCAATACAATAGTTTACATAAATAAAAAATGCATCACATTTTTGGAGTAGACTACAGAATACGTCAAAGTGCTCATTAAAACATTCCAGTTTATATTTTATTGTACCCAGTTGAGTTTACCAAAGGGGCTCCGAGCAGTAATCCATCAGTGCATTTTACAGAAATGCCCCTAAAAAGTTGTGTTTACCCTAAGCCCAGGGAATGCCCACCTCATCTCCTACAGCTAAGACCATCCTCTTTCCAGAAGCTACGAGGATTCTCTGGGCTCTTCCAGCTGTCAGACCCCCATCACACATTACAGACACATGCTCCTACACTCCCCCTGCACGTCACTTTGGCATCAGGCATTTGCTAGTGTGTTCTCAGCTGTCTGTGCCCTAAATAGAACTTATCAGGGGTAGTCCATCCTTTGGGGGTGTAAGGCACAGAACGAATACACCTAAAACACAATTGCATGATTTAAAACAACAGTTAACAAGCACACATTACGTTATTTTATATCTTATGCCTTTACAGAGGTTTTCTTGTATGACTGTCATTTATTAGTTGTCTGTGAATCCCTACCTGTCACAGACCACACTACCTTGGTTGTGCCCTGTCCCATTCAGATTCTCTATAAATATAAACAGAGCTGTTAGTGGGACAAGGTTACATAGAACAAGAAAAGTTGGAAACTGTAGTCAGTGAAGACCCCGACCACGCCGGAAAGACTCAACAGAAGACGCATTCAAGTGGACTCAACACAAAACTAAAGGTACTAGCTTCTGGGTATTTTTACTGGTTTTAAGGACTGCACATATATGGGAGAAGAAAACAGGAAGAGGTTGCTACTATCAGACTGTATCTTGTAGAAGGTATTTGTGAATCAGTAAAGGTGTATGGCTTTGACTGAGGTGCGAGAGCGTGCCCAAATAAGGTCAGAGGGGAGGCCATTTAAAGTTAGTGATAACATGTGCCTGGCCATTTGCTTCAGGACATTCAAACCAGTCGGACACTGACGGTAAGAGGATTTCATTGATTTGCAAAGAACATAATTTCAGTAATAGAAAGTGTTAATTTGAGTTTTCATTTTGGCTGGGTCAAAAATCTATCTCTTTAAATCAAGCTGAAGGGAAATAATCTGGGTGTCCTTATTTGAACTTAAAAAAGTGTCGACATTTTGTATTACTTCTTGTTTTCTCAGATGGGCGACTCAACCCAGTTAAAAGATGAAGGCAATAAGTACTTCCAGGCCGGGAATATTGACAAAGCTATTGAGTGCTACACAAAAGCCATCCAGGAGTGCAAAGACAAAAAGGTGCTGGCTGTTCTCCACAGAAACAGATCGGCATGCTACTTGAAGAAGGTCAGAAATGAGAAAAAGAGATCAGAGAAAGTTTTGCATTTACACTTGAAAGTGAAAAACTAAATAATGATCTTCTCATAGGAAAACTATTCTAGTGCAGCAACAGATGCAACGAAAGGTAACAAATCAAAGTCTTTTCTGAACAACGATAGCCTGTTTATAACCACTAATGAATCTATTCTCTATTTTTTTAGCAATTGACGTTGATGCGTCTGACATAAAAGCCTTGTACCGGCGATGCCAGGCTCTGGAAAAACTTGGAAAACTGGACATGGCTTTCAAAGATGTACAGAGATGTGCCACCATTGAACCAAAAAACAAAACATTCCTGGACACTTTACGGAGACTAGGAGCAGAGATCCAGGCCAAGGTATCATGGCTTCCCGCTCTCCTAAATTGATCAGATTGATTAGTTAAATTACTTAATTCAATTCTTATTTTGTTTATAGCTCAAGACAACATTCTCCACAGACTCAAGAGTACAGAACATGTTTGATATCCTTCTTGATGAAGAAATGGAAACCGAAAAAAGAGAAAAAGTGAGTGTAATTGAATGATTATATGAGTATAAGGTCAGGTTGAATGCACAGGAAGTGGTGATTTTACAGATTTGAACTTCATTTTGTACTTGCAGGCAGCCAATAACTTGATAGTGCTGTCCCGGGAGGATGCTGGAGCAGAGAGGATCTTTCAAAACAATGGCGTGCAGCTGCTGCTCAACATGATTGAGACCGGCAAACCAGAGATGATCCTGGCTGCAGTCCGGACACTTTCAGGAATGTGCACAGGACACAAGGCCAGGGTAAAGACAAAGAATGACAATAAACAGAACATAAATAGACTTGCTATAGCTTTTTATTCATATTGACAATGTATTTGTCCTGAACAGACTATGGCAGTTGTTCACATGATTGGTGTTGAGAAGTTGTGCAGCATCATGGCAGTTGACAATGAAGAGATTGCACTGGCTACTTGCAATCTGTTCCAGTGTGTCTATGACTCTCTGACTGGAGGAGATAAACGAGAGTATGGAAAAGAGGAAGCTTTGGTTTTAGGTGAGAATATGAGCCATTAATGCTTACTCTGGTCACTGAAATTCAATTTAATGTGTGTATGTTTTATGTAACATTTCAGATGCATCTAAGCTTTTAAAGAACATCCTCATCTCCTTGTTGGATATGGTTGCCAGCATGAAAGTATCAGGCCACGGCAGAGATCAGGCACTAAACCTCCTGAGCAAAAATGTACCTCGCAGAGACAAGAAGGACAATGACCACAGCAGATCTCTCTTCACTGTTGACCATGGTTAGTTCAAGCAAAATACTTAACTAGAAAATGGATACCTAATAGAACCCTCAGAACAGCTTTTTAAATGGCCCCAACTTTTTTTATTGGGTAATTGGTCCATCTATGCTATGTACTGCATTATCCAGGACTAAAGAAGATCTTGAAGGTGTGTGGTCAAGTCCCGGATCTTCCAGACCAGTTGCCCATGACAGAGAACACCCAGCTGATCGCCAGTGTGCTTCTGAACAAACTCTACGATGACCTCAAATGTGACCCGGAGAGAGCCAACTACAAGGATATCTGCAATGACTATGTCAAGTATGTCAAATGTTTAATCATCTGACCAGGGCATGGTGGCAACACTAGCCACCCAGCCAAATGTGGGCAGATTTAGTGTTTTGTAGCACATTTATTCACAAAGGTAACTTTGGCTGTTTTATTTTGCTACTTAATTTATAATGTGGACAAAACGTCAGCCCAAATAAAAACATAAAATACATGAACAGAAGTTTATTTCAAGCCCAGCATATGACCAATACAATTTTGTAAGACATCTAATTGTTATAAATATTTATTTTCTTCACAGAGCTAAAATTGACCCCAATGACATGGACAAAACCATCCACGCCATCAACACCATCTCAGGACTGCTACAGGGTCCCTTTGACGTAGGTAACACACTTGTGGGACATCAGGGCATAATGGAGATGATGGTGGCCCTCTGTGGTTCGGACCGAGAGGTGGACCAGATGGTGGCTGTAGAGGCTCTCATTCATGCCTCTTCAAAGATGAGCCGGGCTGGTTTTATTATCACCAACGGTGTGTCACTGCTCAAAGACATCTACAAGAAAACTAAGAATGGGAAGATTAAGATTCGGGCACTTGTGGTGAGTACACATTCACTCCACCACATCCTATCTACAAATATTGAAACTTTCTGTAGACCTGAATTTCTGCTGCTATGCTAAAAAAATGTCCAAACCCCCTCTTTTGGAACCAATAGTAATTTTGCATCATAATGAAAAAATAACCATCAATAGTTACATGTATGTTACAGAACATAACTTAACGCTACTTACTACCTGTGCAATACTATATCATGTGCAATACGAAATTCATTTGAAGTAATTTTACCACCTGTGAAATACTTACTTACACCTTATCTAATCCCACCTGCACCTTTGTATTTTTATTGTACTTATTTTTTATTATATGTTTATTATATTGTTACACTTTTTTCACCATGTACTATTACTGCATGCTACTAGTACTTCTTGACTATCTTAGCGAGTCTAACGGTTCTTCCGATCCGAAGCATTTCATTGCATTGTTGACCTTGTGTTGAACCTGCATATGACAAATAAACAAAAGTTGAAGTTGAAAGTTGAATTTTAAGAAATATTTTTGAATAACCAAATGACCAGATTCTAAAAATGATTATTAAGTTTAAAAGTTAATTTCAAGCCCTGTTAATGACATACTATATTTTTTGCTTTTAGGGTCTCTGTAAACTGGGTTCCGCTGGAGGCGATGATTATGCTATGAGGCAATTTGCTGAAGGCTCCACTGAAAAGCTTGCCAAGCAGTGCAGGAAGTGAGTGACAGTGACCATACCAAACAATGCCAAATGCAATGTAGCACACTCAAGTAAGACATCTGTTTGTTCTCCTCCAGGTGGCTCTGTAATCCCCAGATTGACACCAAGACAAGAAAATGGGCCATTGAAGGTCTAGCATATTTGACTAACGATGCAGATGTGAAGGATGACTTTGTTGAGGATGAGCTTGCCATGAAAGCAATGTTTGAGCTGGCCAAGGTAACGAAATAACTAACAAAATCCTTAGTGTCATCATTAACAGCTGCATTTTCATTGATAATATTCGATTTTCTCTGTCTTTGTCCAGTCCAAAGATAAGACCATCTTGTATTCAGTTGCAGCCACATTGGTGAACTGCACAAACTGTTATGATAAGAAAGATATCCTCCCAGAGCTGGTTCAACTCGCCAAGTTTTCAAAGCAGCATGTGCCCGAGCAGCATCCGAAAGACAAGAAGGACTTTGTGGTGAAGAGGGTGAAGAGGCTGCTAAAGGCTGGAGTCATCTCTGCTCTCGCGGTCATGGTCAAAGCAGACAGCTCCATCTTGACTGATCAGACCAAAGAGATGATGGCAAGGTTAACGATCTTTTATGTATATAATGTATTATCACTGTAATTTTTAGTTTGAATACAATTTTTTTCTTGCTTTTAGGGTTTTCTTGGCTTTGTCAGAAGATCCCAAAGATCGTGGCACCATTGTTGCCCAGGGTGGTGGCAAGGTATGCAGGTTTGATACAGTAAAGTCTGTTTGTTAGTGCTGGTCATACAACTAAAAATTGTACGGTAAATTGTCACGGTATTTAATTTTCCGATGGTTTGACATTATATTGTGTAACTAAAAATTATAGTCAAATATTTTCACAAAGTACTGGAGCAAAACAAACCAAAAAAGTATACAGAATGTTCACTGGTTTCACACTATACAGAAGAATCTGACCTTAAGAAAGACAACTGGTTTAGAAAAAATCCTAAATATCAGCCACTACATATAATTACAATGTCATATTCTTTCCATCTAGGCTCTTATTCCACTAGCTCTGGAAGGAACAAGTGCTGGGAAAGTGAAGGCCTCCCACTCCATTGCCAAAATTGCAGCAATCTCAAATCCTGAAATTGCATTCCCCGGAGAAAGGGTAATAAATGTAGAAATTGTCGACTAATCACCAAAAATGTGCTTATAGAAAATGCAATGTTTTAATTTGGTTTTCTTTGCACTGACAGGTGTATGAAGTTGTCCGGCCCTTGGTCAGCCTCCTAAGCACAGATCGAGATGGTCCAGAGAACTATGATGCCTTGAGAGGTCTTACTAATTTTGCTGGTTTCAGTGAGAAGCTAAGGTAACATAAAAGTGCATTACAATTTTTGTAAACTTCCAACATTTGGAACAGGTTTTATTTGTGTTTTCTTTTTTAAAGAGTGAAGATTGTGAAGGAAAAAGCCTTGCCAGAAATTGAGAACTATATGTTTGAGGAGAACGAGCAGATCAGACAAGCAGCCACTGAATGCATGTGCAACCTTGTGTCATGCAAAGAGGTATGGAAAAATAGACAAACAAAGGCTTTCCAATTGTAGACTGCATGTCCTCCCAGTGTTACAGTGGGTTCCCTTCGGGTCCTTCCTCTCACATGTAAAGGTTAGGAGAAAATGTGCACCGAGTGAATTATTGTGACTTATTGTGAGTTGACTGTCTATATAGCCTCTCTCTCATTTTTCCGAGTGTACCTGCCTTAGGCCCATATTTGCAAACAGAAGATGATTGACGAATCAATGAATGAATCATTTACTATTGTTGACAGATTGTTTACTGACTTGTTTGACAGGTTCAGGATCGCTACTTGCAGGATGGTAATGATAAGCTGAAGCTGTTGGTGTTGCTTAGTGGTGAGGATGATGATAAACTTCAGGTGGCTGCGGCTGGAGCTCTGGCCATGCTCACTGCAGCTCAGAAGAAAGTCTGCATGAAATTGACACTAGTGGTAAGTACTCCTGTATTATCACTATAGTTTCAGAATTGTGCAAATGTTTGGGGGAAGCATTAGTAAAGTCAAGGCTTTCACAATGACTTAAGTACTTGTATGTGTGGTATTACAAAATGCAAATTGTACAAAGGAAAAAACTCATGAAATAATCATTTTTGGTGTGGATCTGGTTCATTGTCTCATGGATATGGATTTTTACAGAATCTTATCATTGTGACATAAGCCCATTGCCTCAGCTGTTTACTATCTTCACCAGCTTTAGCGCCATAAACCTGATCTCAACATCATAGTTAGCAGAGTTAGCTTGACGAGACAGAAGGATGTGAGCAGCCTACAACCACTGATACTATAATGGAAAAAGCCTATTAAAAATGCATATAAGTAAACTTTTGAATGGCAAATTGTGGTCACATGACTGGGTTCAGACGTCTTCAAACCTACCTTAGACATTTGCAATCATTTAAAACATTATTGTCTCTCTAACAGACTCCTCAGTGGCTCGAGATCATCCAGCGTCTCTGCCTCCACACAAACCCTGACATCCAGCATCGCGGCATCGTCACCGTCTACAACATGCTCAACTCTGACGACATGGAGCTGGCCAAGAAGCTCATCGAGAGTGAACTGTTGGAGATCCTGACTGTGATCGGAAAAGCAGAGGACAACCCCAAAAGACAGGCTCCCATCAACGTGGCGCGAGAATGTCTGGTCAAAGCTATGGAACTAGGCCTCATCAAACCCTTCACCACTGCCTCCTAAGATGACGATTAACCTGGCGTTTAGTTTATTTCCATTTGTTTGATATGGACATTTTAAAAGCTTTTCTACATGGGATACTGGTATTAATGTTTTGTATGTGTAGCGCATTTATAGTGAAGAATGGCGTAAGATTTACTAATGTGAGTGGGTTTTTGAAGACTCATTTTATTACATGGTTGTTTATACTGTATTGTTCACATGTTGGATTAATAAAATGACATTTGTTTAACAGTTGTCAGTGTTGATTTAGATCTTACAGACAAAACCTTAAAATAGCCTACTTATTTTTGTTCACAAAATTTGAATGAATAGGCCTCATGTTCTTTAGTCCTGAAACTGAGTAATGTTGGCTACATAGAGGTGGGTAGAGTAACCAATAATTGAGTATAGTTACTTTATATTAATATTACTCAAGTAAAAATAATAATTAGTCAACCAAATAATTACTCAAGTAAGAGTAAAAAAATACTGGGTGAAAAAAACTACTCAAGTCCTGAGTAACTGTTTGAATGTCATTCCAGATGTATTTAGAATTTTGTTGTTTTGACCATACTATTAAAAAATAATCAGCAAATTCATGTATTTCTTAAAAATAAACCAAAAAATAGTAAAATAATTAACACAATTGGCACAAAAACCTATTTTGCCATACCTTCTCACCTTTTCACATTATCAAGATATACAGAGATAACAAAAAGAGGTGGTAGTGAGTACTGTTACTCTTGGCAGAGGTTTAAAATTGTACTCAAGTAAGAGTACTGTTCCTTCAAAATAATACTATTCAAGTAAAAGTATATGATTAAGAAAAAATAGGCTACTCTTAGAAGTACAATTTATTAAAAAAGTTACTCTCTCAAGTAAATGTAACTGATTACTACCCACCTCTGCATACAGAGGAAATTCATAGTCTATTTAATAACATTTCGGGGGAAGATGCCTAGCATACTAGGCTACTGTTATAAAGGTCTATCCTGAATGCTTTTACTTTCTAAATTTTTAATCATAAATGGGCCAAATAATAAGACGGAATTGTACTTTACTTTAGGTCTATTTAATTGGTCTACTGTAGTCTACTGTACTATGCCCATAGCTTTTAGCCAGCAAATATTGTTAAGTAGTCCTGCAGGGGGCATATTGGGGTCATTTATCCTGCCTTTCCCCCTATCTCCGCTCAGTCAGATGGCTCTACGTCAGGACGCTGGGCTGGGACTGAAACACGGGGCTTTTCCTGGAGCTGTGGACGCTCTTCAGTTGTATCCAGCGTCCTGTGAGAGAGGAGAGGCAGACTGCGTATGTTGTTGCTTCGGGAAACGACGCAGCGGCGCACGTAGGATTTCTTTTAAGACTGCAGCGCAACGTGACTTCTACAGAGGAAGACAGCTGTGAGTTCTTGAACGCCACACTGAATTTATGGCCATTTCAGCGGTTTACAGCAATTACACATGGCGCGTTATCATGTTGTTATTCATGTACCACTTCCTGAGCGCCAGGGACAGGTGAAGACAGGTGTAGTTTTCTCAGGAGCTAAAGCCGACATAGTGCGATAGCAAAATGTCTCTTAACATAACACGGCATTTTTATATCTATATATTTCTATATATACCTCCTGGGCTAAAAAGCTGAATTTATTTCTTACCGAATAGCTTTTTGTCTAATGGGAAAGTTGGAAATATATGATAATGCATTGTCCAGTTAAACAAGAACTGCATGTGATGTGTTGAAAAAGCTCCTCTGTCGCAGTAAAAGACAAGCTGGAGGTACGACCTTTGCCTTTTTAACCGTGTTAATTAATGCTGAATTATGTTTGTGTTTTGAAGTGTGGGTACCAGGTCCCAAAGTGTGACGGTTGTAATCCTTATAGAGCAGCCAATACAGAAAGAGTGTCCTGTCCTGGCATTAGGATGTCCCCATTATCACAGCAAAGTGCTACATTTCTCCTCTTGGTACAACTGGCAACAATCGGCCAAAGGGGGGCAACAAGGGGGTTCTTACATGTTCATGAATATTTTTGAAAGACATTGTACTCACAAGTCATTTATAGGCATGTACTTGATTGAAAAATGTTGATTTGTCAAGATGGGTTCACTGTTAGAGAGGTCCAGACAGAGTTTGTGCCAGTCTCAAGCCAAGGTAAATGTACTGGTGTCAGGACGGGCATCTCTACATGCTAGGAGGCAGAATGCTGTAAGGACCCCAGAAGAGGGAAAACAAGAAGGAAGGAAGACTCATTCAAGTTAAATCATTTTGTCAAGATGTCTTCAGCATTTCTAACCAAAATTTCAGTCATGTAAAAATAATCTATGCCACGAATCAGGTGATTTGAGAAAAAGGTGGTACGGAAAAGGGACTTTTTCTGGTGTATAGTCAAGATAAGAAATTCACGCCTTAGCTTTGAATTCTTCAGATAAAATCATTTCAAATAATTTCCAGTACATCAAACAGTGTGTAATTTATCTTTACATCGTATTGGTTATTACATAAAGGAAATGACTGAATGTTCAAATAGAGGTCAGATCAGGTGATGGTTGAGGCTGCTGTGTGCGCTGGCCCTGATTTGACTGGGAGGCAGTGATTGTGGTGCATCCGTAGGTCCAGTGGTCACAGGCGTTTTGAAAGTTAAAAGAGTACCATGCAAATCTACTGCTGCTGTCTTCTGGGGACCTGAGCCTCTGCAGTGCAGCCTGTCACTGTCTGCTGCACTTTTAATAAAAGATTTCTTGTCAGACTGAGCTATGTTGTATTATGTAAGATTTTCTGTCAGTGCAATCAAATTTATAATGAGACTGATTATATTGTCTGAAGAATATACAATCTTGGATGCAGTTTTAGTTGGCCTAGGAAAAACACTCACTAATTCACTTTATTATGTTTACCTGCTTGTGTGGTCTGGTTGTGTAAGTATAGAATCAGCCTCTCTCACATCAAGCCCACAGTCAAACCAAGCATCAGGGAGACAGGTGAATGGCAGTTCTGTGAGTGAAAATACCCTGTTGTCAGAGGTCAGAGAATGTAAACATCAGAAAACCACTTACGTCATGGGCTACAGAAGACCATCTCTGAACACACAAGATGACAAAACACAAAGCAGTTGAGCTACAGCAGCAGATTGGTTTTACTGGATGCCTGCTCTCGAGTGTATATAATTTAATTTGTGTGAAATTACAATATATTAATGCATGTGATTCCGTTTCTTACAGTAATGTACCGTGGGATCCTGTATACAGTAGCTAAATAAGTGGCACATGAATCGCATTTGAGACAGTCCCGGTCTAGTCTTAGTTTGGACCTGATTTGGTCTTGATTTTATCCATGTTTGGTCCTGGTTTAGACCTCCCCTGGTTTTATCCTGGCTTAGTCCTGATTCATACCCAGTTTTCTTGGTTAAATATTCTCTTTCCATAGACTGTCTAAATTTAGGTGTCCTATAACAACAAGATATGAATGTGATTTATTTTGCCTGCACACTGCCTATTACAGTAATGTACCATGGGACCTGTCTTAGATAATACCAAAATAAGAGGCACATGAGGCTCATTTAAGATAGTTATATAAGTCATTGCCTCTGACAGTAGTTCTCAGCCTTCTCTCATTCCTGATAATGGTCAGACAATGTGCCCTCTGTCCACACACACACACACAGACACAGACACAGGGGCGCGGCCTGGCAACGAGTCCAGTTACAGTCAAGATGTTGTGATATAAAATACTTCACCGTGCTGTGATAATGAAACCCAGTTCTTTGTAAAGCTGCTGCTGTGTGGACAACCCCTTCATGTTTCCTTTGAGATTCTCTGGTAGTAGACAGTGGCGAAATGCTTTGTCAGCCACTAAGACAGAAGTCACTAGACAGTAGTGCTTACAACATGTGTTAATCAATATCCCTTTGACCTTTTTGTGTGGCTATTCTGTAATTTAGCACAGGAACACATGACACCTACAATGCTACAAAAATGTAATTACTTAGTGAGCTTTTTCAATTATCATACCAGTGGTTCTCAGACTATTGAACAGGGGTCCACATACATAGAATCAGTTTGGTCCTGATTTAGTTTCAATCTGGCTTGAATCTTACGTGTGGATGATGGCTTACTTTCTAGTCTAGACCTGGTTTAGACTTTAGTCCTGGCTAAATCCTGGTTTAGTCCTTGTTTAGACCAGGTTTAGTCTTGGTTAAGATCTGATTTTGACCCGATAATGGTGTATCTGGTTTAAAGGGAGATAGTCTTGATTTATACCTCTTTTAGTGAACATGGGCCGGGTGAGCATTTCCTCAGGTGGTACATGGTGTGAAAGGTTTGAGCTAAGTCAGGCATATTCTTGCACATCTGTTTAGTGATAGTTAGGTCACAATAATTCTTAGAAAACATAATCAGCCTTTTACTACATAGTCTAATCATTAAACACACCAGAGCTGATTATTGCGGTTGTCCTTTTTGTTGCTAAATAGGCTTTTTCTCTTATTATGTCAGTGTGACCCACTTAAACTGTATTGACCAGGGTTAGTCTTCACACCACCTCTGTAACTCCCTTGTGTTTGATGTGTTGTGGCTCGGTTATAGGCACAGGCCCACGCTGCTTTCTGTTTGTGCTATCATGGTTTTTATTGTGCTCATTCAATGACCCACGCTGTACCCATGTCAGCGGATATAGTTGTGCTGATAACCTCTACATCTCAAACCTGTTTACTACCTCCATGTTCCATGCTTACTTCAGCACGCTAAAACACTTCACTATTGCTACTATTGTAAATCTCCTTCAATTACAAGATTTCTCACATAGATTATGAATGATGTAACTTTCTATACTATGGTACTCAGTATAAACTCTTAAAATGTTCCTATTAGAAAGTTAATAGCATCACAATTGTAAACAAACCACAATCACAGAGCTGGTTTATTTACTTCCTAGTATTATCAGATAGATCTTAATGACCTCTGAAGTTTCCTCAGTGTGACAAAGACATAAGTGACCAACTGGAGTGTAAAGTGGCTTATAATAGTGCATTTCTTGGTACTGCTTGGTTGTTGCTCTGTCTGGAATGTACGTTCAGGTTGTAGTTAGACGCAGCAATAGCTTAGGAGGTAGATAAGGCTTGTTCAGTTTCTGCTCCAATCCACTTCATACTGCTGTTGTGTCCTTGGGCAATACATTTCACCTGCCTTGTCTTTGAATGAATGTGTTGAATGAGTGAGTGAGCTTGTCTCAGAGGTTTGTGTCTACCATGTCCCTGTCAGCCTGCCCCAGGATGGCTGTGGCTATAGAGGTAGCTTACCACCACTCATGTATGACTGTGGAGTGAATGAATTATGGACCCCTTAAAAGAAATAACTATATAAATATTATTATTGTAATCATCCTCCCAGTTTTCAAACACATTAGGAAGAGGCAAAGAAAAATTCAAAAATGACACCATGATATTTTGTCATTGTATTATGTGATGTGTATATATTGTATTATGTGATGTGTATAGCCTGTAAACCTCTTGTTAACCTTCTGTAAGAGGACCTTGGACTTCTAGGCTTCTGCCTGACAGGGCTCTTTTATACTTATTTGGTCATGTGATCTTTGTGTCCATGGGCTGTATTGATGCTAGCTGTAAGCTAGTGGCAAGGAGAATAACTGTACATGTCAGGGCTGCAGTCCCGTCTCTGTGATAGAGGGAGAAACCTTGTAAGTCTTAAAACTAAAGGTTGTGTTTTGTCCTTGTCCCTGTTCAACTCTCAACAATCTATTATCTTTTCATTCCCATTCTACAGCATTAACAAACATTTCAAATACACTCACTGACCTTTTCATTAGGTACATTTGTGCTTTTAGTTAGCAGCTATGCTGCTATCACATGGCAGCAAATCAGTGCATTTAGTCATGCAGATATGTTCAAGACTAACCCGCAGAAGGTCACAGCAGACTGTCTGTGTATATGACAAACTGCAATATACTGGGAGTTTTATGAGAATGTTAAAAAATAGGAAAGTATCCAGTGGGCACAGTTTCTGTGCGAGAGAATAGTCTGACTGGTTAAACATGATTTAATGGCGTCAGTAGTTACAAGGTTTCTGAATGCACAAAAAATCAATCCTTGAAGCTGATTGTCTTTAGCTGAAAAAGTTTCCAGGGTGCCACTTTATTAGATCCATGGTCTACCTAATAAAGTGACCAGTGGGTGTAATTTGTTATATTATGGTTGATAAAAAGTGAATCAAACTTTCCTCCAACTTCAAGTTTCCACTACACTTTGTCACTGCTCTCTGGCCTCCTGTATCATTCCAGTTAATCATGTGACTGTTGGACACAGAGAGTGACCTCCACGCTGCTTTATATTCACAGTGGAGTCACAGAGCCATACTCAGAATGGCAAATACTGTACACAGCCTGTCTGCAATCTTCATGGCATAGTTCCAAACTTCAGTAAAACATTATTATTTGACTGCCATTGTGCAAAAGACATGCATTATTGAAGAAAAGAAGTAGAATATGTGGTATACACTCACTGGCTATGTTATTAGGTAGACCGTGTACTTGTGCTGCTGGTCTTTTCTCAGGCCATTCTCTGTAAATCTTGTGTGGAAAATTCAGTGAGCAGCAGTTTCATGACATTTTTCTAATATTGGCCTGTTTGATTTGGTTCTCACAGATGATCCTAACTACATAACAATTCCTGTTCAGTGCTTGTCAATGATGTCTTATGTAATAATCGTATGGATCAACCTTTCCCACAACTCTTAAATCCTTCATGTCAAATGCTGTCCTGAGCATATAAAGATACACTTGTGTTTCAAACAAGTGTAAGTGAACATAGCTGCTGTTACTGCTGCCTGTGTGAAGGATGTTTAGTCTGGTTCGGATGTATAGGTTTCACATGTACTTTGAAGCTACGGCACAATTTGTTCCTCAAAGCAGGGATGACAAGGGAAAGCACCTCTCTAGAGAATGCAGTGCTTTATGGATAAGCATGCACCTAAAACAATCTCAGATTATGACTTTAAATATGATATGTTGTAGTTTATGTTGTTGAAGGAAGTCTTCAGGGGGAGCAAACAAATTGGGGGGGGGGGGGCATTATTATGCAAATGTATTTTATAACTGCAAATGTATTTTATAAATTTTACAGCAAAGTCTGAATGTTTGTTATATATGGGAGCCATGTGAAATAAACTCACTGGCCACTTTATTAGTTATTTGGATTTGATCTGTCTATTTTCCTCGGAAATCTCATCTAAAGAGAATTTTCACCAAAGAACTGCTTAACTTTACCCCACAGTTTGGCAGACTGTTTCTGATAAACCCTAGAAATTGTTTTGTATGAAATAATGGCATGAATTGAGTTAGGCCCCTACCCGGCCTTACCTCTAGCCGGCCTTACCCCTACACGGCCTTACCCCTACCTGGCCTTACCCCTACCCAGCCTTACCCCTACCCAGCCTTACCCCTACCCGGCCTTACCCCTACCCGGCTAAAAATACAACCATAAGAATTGGGATAGCTCTTAAGCTTTGTCCTCTAAAATACCTTTTCTGTTTAAAATATGCATTTTGATACATTTTTAAGGTAATATAATCTTAATATACAATTAGGCTACAAACCACTTTTAGGTACTGCAGAGGAAAATGACTTCTCTCGCTGTGATTACTGATGTTTTTAGCTTCTGTCCAGTGCCCTGTCCACACGGACAGAGTTTATGCTGCTCTAGTGCATTAGCCCGCAGCCTGAGAGGCTTAAAAGTTAGTTTAACAAATGAATAGGCAACACAATACATTGTTGTTGTAAGTTAGAAACTGTTAATAATCACCTAGAACTGGGATTATATGCATCTTGGTCTCTGCCATCTTGGACAAATAGTCTTACCCCTCCGTTTAAGTCAGCCTTTGTAAAAACTAATTTTTGAGGGCTGTTATGTTTTGCTTAACCTTCTCCTCGATCCAAAAGACGATTGAGACAGCCCTCTGCCTCTTGTGAACGCGCAAATCAAGGATGTCAAATGGGATCCAGCAGTAATGGGCTTTTGTATCAACAAATGACAGAACAGGTGTACCTAATAAAGTGCTCTGTTTACCATCAACATTAAAATAAGGACATTGTTCTTACTTTAAACCTTTAGTTGATGAGATGGCCCCCCTGCAGACAAAATAAGCCCAGTGCATTTTCTTGATTGTATTTACCCAAATCCGGATACAAGAGCTTGTCTAACGTCTTACAGAGAGAGAAGGTCGTAAAAGCCTGGGGGAGCAGCCTTAGCCCTTGGCATTACTACTATCTTCTCCATTGTGTTTCAAATCTGCTGCGGTGATCCAATATTGTCCAGGGACTGAAGCAGATCACAGATAAACTTAGCTCAGTATCTTGCACAATGTAAAATAAATAAATCATGGAATAGCTATATTGAATGTATATGGCACTAACAATATGACTGACAATGTTTGGATCCCACAGACATAATGCAAGTTGTTTTTACTGGATTAGGACACAATAAAAATCTGCACCATATAATTGTAATACATTTATTTTCTTGCATTACACATACTAGCATTGGCCAATATTACAACAACAATAATTTTACGATGCATTTTGCAGCCCTATTGTGTGTGTGTGTGTGTGTCCAGTAAAGGCTCAGCATCCCTGCTGCTAAGACATCTTTAAATGAAGTAAATTTGCATCATACCAGACAGTCTATCTCTGCCCAGACCAAACGCCTGCCAAAATTTGCTTGGCTCTAGACTCTGTCGATTTTCATAGGGGCTGCCAGACTAAATGTGTTGGCTGTTTCTCTGAAGTAAGGAGGAACTATAGCAGTGTTTGATCTAGACTGTGTTTATTTGAAGGAGGGTGAGTTTCTGACAAGGGCATGTAGAGAAGAACATGCTGCAAAGACTTCTGAATGTTTACATTGTGTTGTATTAGACATATGACTGGATTTCACTGACATCTCTAGCCATTTTTTTCAAGTTGTAAATAATTATCTGTCATTGTTTTGTTTTCTTTGTCTATTCAACTGTCTGACCCTCTTTATGAATTGAAAGGTAACCCACAATTGTGCACTGCTGCTGTGGGCCTCACATGGATTATTCTAGAAACTGTGTGTGTTGGTGGGACAGCTGAGTTTTGGGGTCAGGTGAAACAAAGGCTTCAAACAGGGGCACTGGGGCCATGGCCTGTTGACTGGTGATTACTGTGTCTATTCAGGGGGGGCTTAGGTGGGAACATACACTCATTGGCCACTTTATTAGGAAGCACTAGTACCTAAGTGGCAACTAATGGTAATCTTCTGCTGTTCTGGACCAGCTGCTTCATGTTTTGTCATCTTGTATGTAGGGATTGTTTTCTGCAGACCTTGATGTTAAAAGTTATCTAAGCTCATTATCTCTGACCTATAGCATCATCAAGACATTTTTGGCCACCGATCTGCCTCTCACTGGATATTATACTACTTTCAAACCTTTCATTGTAAAGCCTATAGATATGGTTGTATGTGAAAAAACCCTGAATACATTAATCAGTGAAATAGTGGATGGTCCACCTATCAACAACAACCATGCCATGTTAAAAGAGACATAAACTTTTGTCCAAACATATGACTAAATGTATTGCCTTCATGTGACTTGATAGTTTTATTAGACAACAGACCACTCGGCTAAATGAATTGTATCCATGGGAGGAACGTTGGAGGACATAATACTTTGATTCTGTTAGTGCTGTTGTGTGTTTGTTTATAGCAACCTAGGAGCCAGTGCACAGATAAGTGCCAGTGTCAAGATAAAAGCGCTTTACATTATGCCTTGTGATTTTGGAATCTTTTTATATGAAGATTAGAGATAGTGTGGTCACTGGACAGCAGAGGAGACCAATGGGACGTAAGTGCTGACGGTGCAGTAAGTCTCCATATGTACTGCTTAAGAAGTGCAGGTGTTTTATATGCAGGTGATGATGTGACTGCAGGCCCAGAGCACAGCAGACTTTGGCCAAACTTTGCTGGAGTTTCTACTCTGTATTACTTTCCCATTCTTCCTGCATTGTGCTATTTGGTTCAAAAAGCACAGGTAGAGTTACCGTAGTGATATTGGTCTGTGTGCGTTATTTTGCCCTGCGGATACAGCTCAAATAGAATAATTTTATGACTCAAATGCAAATAAATGGGAATTTGTATAATGATAGGTATGTGAGTGCATGGCCACAAGGAGTAGAACAGTTAACATACATTGCCTCATTGTGAGACACATTGTGACGTTCATACAATATTATCAACAGTATTTGCATATGTACACAATTACCCTTTTTTCTTGCTATAATTGTACAGTAATATCTTTCTGTTTACAGTGTTCCCATCAAATCCCAAACTACTGATGTTGGCCCAAAAGTACAATCAAAACATGTTGCCCTAATCTTTACAAGGCAAGGTACGTTTGATGTTTTCTTATTACATAACAAGTATATTATGTGAATCACCACTAACAGTAATGAATGCTCTTCAGATGTCAACCACAACAGAAAATGGGATGGGAGGGAGCACAGGCAGAGAGAAAACATACAAAAAGGTAAGCTTATTTTTTTTTACTGGTACTGATACTAATAGCCTCAGTCATAATCCTTCCTTTGTAACATGTATTTTATATCTGCTGCCCACAACTCTTTATGTCTCCAGAGCTGGTCACATGATTGTTCTAAAAGTCCTTCTAAAGAACATAATGTCCTGACCCCTGCCATGAATCACTCAAGTCCTGCTCACGCTTGTTTACTTTTTACTTGAGATGTTTCTGCTCATGCCAGCATTAGATGTTACCATTTGATGCTACTACTGTTCAGAATGTAATTTCAAATTGGTCAAACATCCTGAATGTAGCATAGCTATTGTCATGTATAATCCCAAATGTTGATGTTTTAAGAGGCCATATTTGTCAACCTTTTTGGAGAAATTTTGGGCACTTAAAAATTCCTTCTCTTTGAGTGCTGTGCTGTGTCTGTTGAAAAAGCTCAGATTACTGTAGGGGCATGTCGCTTTAAGGCCCTCTTTCCCCCACCTCACTACTACAGCCAATTGAAACAATGGAAAGTTATAGCTCCTGAGAAGGTCAGCGCTTCAGCATACAGGAAAAATTAAACATGTGAATGAAAGAAGATGCAAGTTAGAGATGTTTTGATGAGAAAACAATGTATGGTAGAAAGGTGGGAATAATTAAAGTCTCATTAAAAAGTAGTCATTTAGCCACCCTTTTATTTTCCTTCAGCAATGGCCTTTTTATAAAGTGCTGAAAACATGCACATGTTTTTTCGGGAACTTCTTTCTTCCTAGACTACGTCATCGGCCTTGAAGGGAGCCATTCAGCTGGGTATTGGCTACACAGTGGGGAACCTGACCTCTAAACCTGACCGAGATGTTCTTATGCAAGACTTCTATGTGGTGGAGAGTGTTTTTCTGCCCAGGTTGGTCCTTTGACGTATATATTTACAATGACATAAAGACTCTAGTGCAGCCAAAGTGTAAGGCTTTTTTTATACTGAATCATTGCACGATTACAAGGTCGTCTGCATTGAGGACAACATGTGTAGGTGGTTACAGCCTGTTCTAGGAGCTATAATCTCCTAAAGTGGCTCAAACTCAACTCAAAGCTAAATTGCATGGTCTGTATCTGCAAAAACCTTACACAAAATATATCCTCTTCATTCCTTTTACTGGGATTGCCACAGCATATAACCTTCCCTATAGTGGGCAGTGATTAGCATATTGAAATGGTTTACACCAGATGTCCTTCCTGACAACCCTCTTCATTTGTGTAGGTTTGGGGCTGGCACAAAGAAGAGCACTCTGGTTTGTGACCTGAGATTAAAATGGCTGTATTCACAAAATACCTTTGAAAAAATAAGCAAAAAAGTTTCATTTAAGCAAATTTTGCATCCAGCACCAACTCATCAACAAATTAGATGATGAGACTCCAAGTTATAGTGGATGGATTAAAAAAAGGTCGTAGTGGATGATCCTGTCAAGTACTGTGAAATGAGCTTACTGTGGGCCGCCTGCTGCTGTGGCAAACTGTGTGGCGGCTTCATCGTTTTGAGCCGTCTGCAAAATTACATGAGCGGCTTATAGAAACTCTTTACATAATCCAGCACAGGCTGAGAAATTCTTTGAAAGTGTCAGACCCACATGCACAGATATATACCACACTTGCTTTCTTGGTATATATTAGTCTGTTGATGTAAAGTATTAAACAGTGTGAAGTACTTCTCCTGATAGCCTACACCTGCATATGCAAACTCTATGATTTATGGAAAACTGTACTTGGCATGCACTGTGAACTTTCACTGTCCTGTTACCCGGCAACAACTAAATATAACTTATTGTTTAGCCCACGCTAAACTAAATTAGCCTTGTGCATTAACATCTTGCATCTATTTAATATATGCACAAATGCAAAGGAAATTTTCAGGGCCATTTCCGCTTTGAATGTAAACAGTAGTGAAAAAAAAATCAAGGATAGTTAAAACACATCATAATATTGACCCAATGTCTCTCTTCATATTTTCTCACACAGTTATTTTATAAGTGTACAGTACAGTCTTTTCAATGTCGAGTGTCTCCCCAGTTAGCAGCAAAGTGATGGAGAAAGCTTTTATGGCACTGTGCTTCTGTTGCTGTGTTTCTCTCCAGGGGCCCTTGCGTTGTTGTTTGTTCTGTCAGTCTAGTTTTAGATTGTGACTGGATATATCGCAGATCACTTTGTGCATCTTTGACAACAAACACACACACACACAGACACAATTTCCTTATTAGATTGAGTGAAACACGGCTTAGGCACTGCTGTGTTGGGGAAAATGGTTACCAAACAATTGTAGTGCCAGCATGAATGGTCCACTATTGATAGGAGCGTGCCTACAGGTCATTGTTTATGCTTTTGTGTGTACTTTAAACACTAAGCAGATTTCTTAGTAGAGTTATTACAGGTTTAGAATTACACTGTAAGACAAGAGCCTGGCCTGTACCTGAATACTTTGAGATGACCTCGAAACATGCAAACTCATTACCCAGATTCTCGCCAAAGAGATTTAGAGCAGCCTTCAAAACAAAAACACTTTATTGATTGAATTTCTTACAATTAGGGTCAGACTGAAACATGAACATTGAGACAAACTAGTATTTCACAATAGTAAGTTCAATCTGATATTACAGTTATAACACTTTTCGATTGCCTTTCTGCCTCTTGGCTTGTTAGTAGTTTTTTGTTTAGGCCAAGTAATCAGATCCATCTTTGGTCTCTAGGCGAAGAACTCAATACAGGACAGTTTGTCACAACAATAGTCAAGAATGTGGGTTCCCATAGACTATTGTGGACATTGCTTACACATGGGTGGGGCATGTTACCAATACACTAGTTCAGCCTAGGTTTTCTCCGTTTGAGTGTCAAAGTGTCCTTCATCCTGTGGCGCATATCAATCTGTCCCATTTGTTCCAGTCATTGTAACAACTAAGCATCTTATTTTAAATGCATACTTGTTTTTTCCTTGGGTCTTAACAGTGAGGGAAGCAACTTGACCCCAGCCCACCATTACCCCGACTTCCGCTTCAAGACTTATGCCCCTCTGGCCTTTCGCTACTTCAGAGATCTGTTTGGCATCAAACCAGATGACTACCTGGTAAGAGCAGTACAATGCACCTATTGACTTTGGGTTTCATCATGCTGTACATAGAAATCCACAAAAACCGTATGCGCAATGTGTTCTGCTGCACACACAGTATTTGCTAAGGCTTTCAGAAAGGGACAGATTTTATAGTGTAAAGATTCCAAGGCCTGACAATGTGTCTCAGTGTTTTGTGAAGCATATAAAACACACTCAAATGCACCGTTACATGGTATGTTAAATGCTATTTGATTTGAAGATTTACCAAGATACAGTACAATGTTTTGGTCAAAAGGTCAACATTTTGACTTATTTTATTTTAGATAACAAAATAAAAAACCTGTTGACACTTTTTTGAAGAGATGTTTAGAGAGGATTAATTGATGCACAATATACAGTCATTGACATGGTGCTTGACAGTGCTGGAGGGCCATAAGAAACACATTTTATCAAATGCCACAAGTCATAAAATATGATGCCAGGTACCATGCTTGCATTTTGGATTTCATTGACATTGCCATTAAAATTGTGTACACCAACATTATTTTTCACATGAAGACATATTGACAGCAATGATTAAACTTCCTCTTACTTACACTCACTGTTTTGACACTAAGTGACATCAGCTGATGATTTCCCGGCAGACACATGTAAACACAAATGAGGAAACAAATGAAAAGTAGTTCATTGTGTTTCCTGCTCAGCTTGACAGTTCATTATGTTAAATAAACTCTTACTGGAGTGTATATTGTATAATGTATCAATTAATATTGAGATGCCTATGTCAAGTCAGATTTAATTAATTTATGTGCAGATGTGCTGTGTGTAAATTCAGTTTGTGGTTCACCAGAGCATTTCTGTAGCTGCTCTCTTTCTTTACAAACAGGATTTTTCAGAGGGTTATAGAGTAAATAGGTTTAATACAACCACAACCTTTATTATGCAGTGATGCTGTTGTTTGCCCCCTTTGTCTTGATAATGCTTGGCCAGATAAAAGAAGCCGAAGCACAACTATAGCTCCAATGAGACGTTGATTAATTTGGACACATGCAAACCCCTGGACTTAATTAAACAAGCGAGCACATAGCCTCTATACTGTACACACAATGCTAATGCAATAAAGTGCTGACCTGTTTGTTTTCAAGGTGACTACAAATATTGATCAGGCAAGGACATCATGCTATACTTTCTTTAATAATAATGTATTTTTATGGTAGTCAAATTGTAAGCCACAAAATCAGTTTCATGCACAAAAGACTGTAAAAGTAAATAAACATATTGACAAAATGTAAAATGATTGTAGCCTTTATGTTATTAGTTGCAGTTACAGGGTTACTAATAGCTTAGTGTTTTGACATAGTTATAGGCAAGGCACAAGGGCTACATTATTTAGGCCCAGTCATGTTTGAGTTCGTGTGAAAGTGGTCGATTTGTGTTTTTCTCTTTGCAGTACTCCCTTGTAAATGAGCCCCTTATTGAGCTGACCAACCCTGGCGCCAGCGGCTCCCTCTTCTACCTGACCAGCGATGACGAGTTCATCATTAAAACCGTCCAGCACAAAGAGGCCAAGTTTCTCCAGAGATTGTTACCTGGATACTACATGGTGAGAGCCACTGACTAATGCTTTGGTTATTGGGAGAGGATGGTAGTGGGTAGCTACATTGAAAAAGTGTTGTCAATGTGAAATAGTCCAAGGGAGTTGAAATACACATCATTTTTAGTTGGACTGATCTACTTCGGTAAATTGAGACAATTAAAGATTTTGATTGTGAATGATTACTGCACAATTTGTAAGTAGAGCTACGTTTTACTTTTTTCAGTGTACATAAATTATTTTTTTGTGTTAATCTTAATTGCTTCTATTTTTTTTATTTACAGTTAGTCTAAACCACTAAACAGCTGCTGTGTCTGTGGTAAATGACGTGCAGTTGGGAAAATGTTTGGCCACTTTTAAAATCTAAAGGATATAAGTGACATTATAGGCAAGACTTGATTATCTATTTTAATACCAAAATATTACAGTAATATTGACAGTCTGTCAAATTGTTGACCTGACATTAAAAATGTATCTCTGGGTCAGGATGTAGAGCAAGTAGCCAAAAAGTCTGTCCCTGCCCTAGTTTATGATTCACTTCAATTCAATTCAATTTTATTTGTATAGCCCTATATCACAACACAGTTGCCTCAGATGGCTTCACAAAAAGAGATGTATTTAAACAATAAACAGGGTCATTGCAAACAGTAACACGTTAATAGACAATCAATAAACACACAAACAACAGGACTGTCCCAGGACATCCC